>JAWWEQ010000010.1:1322262-1403115 GCA_035583055.1 Torymus tubicola
CAAGGTCAAAATCAAGGTCACCGCTGAATTACTTTTTTGAAATCCTACAACTTTTGTATTTAACATTTTTTTATAGGTTCATCCCGAAGAGTTACTGGAGGGTTTGGGTCTTTTTGGGACACCCTGTATAAGCTCCTAGTGTAAAAACATTAATATGATTTTAAGAGGTAATTGAAGCTAGATACTAATAAGATGATAATTGAATTACATCATATACAAAAATTAAAACGAATACTTAAATTGATAACGGAGATCACAGGCTCAACACTAGGCAGCGCTATATGAGTGTTTGATTCCTCAAAATTTTGCATATCCTAGGGTTATAACATGATAGTGTACATCGGTAGTCTGCACTGGCAGTTATAAATGTAATAATTATGAAATGAAATACTACTTTATTTCTATAGAAACACAATCAATATAAATACAGTTTAACGCTTTTCAATTTATAATAAAGAAAATAGACAGAAAAGAGTAAAGGAAAACATTAAATTTTTCATCTCTGATTATTCATTAAAATTTGCAGAAATTGATAATTGAAATCGTCTTTTTTTCGACGCCGTAAGTCTGATACCAATATAATAATATAATGATTTTGCTATAATAATGTTTTTTATAAAAATTAAAAATAAATAAAAAGAACATCAAATTAAGTTTAAGGAAGCCACATAGCAATAAATCGGCAAATGTCTATTTTATTAAAATTTATCGGATGTCAAATTTCATTTAAAATTTAAAATCTAAATATTAATGTTGTTTATACAGAAATTCAAAATTGTAGTCCTTTAATATAATATGGAACCATGAATAAGTTCTATATATATCTAATATAAACTTCGTAATTTCATATAAAATGAATGTTTGATTAAAATGTTAATCATATCAAGTGATAACAGTCAAGCTTTAAAAAAATTTAGTACATTACTTCTCTTTTTTACCGATGGTATAGCTGTATAAAGTTTCTTATTCAGATAAGATTAGTAAATAATACAAAATAAATTTAAAACAAATTAACTATAAATAAACTATGTCGAAGTACGCTTCTTGTCGAGACAATTTCTTTTTATCGATCGAATTCAATTCCCACGAAAAATAATATATTTTCACAATTTCATTTAAATTATTTACAATTTAAACATCTAATTACCATCTACTTCATTACTCGCCCATCTATATGCATGTCTCCATACAAACAAGCGTATACATATATATACTTACACCTATATGTTCAAGCACAATAGCTTGAGCTTTACTTAACTCGTATATATATATATGAGCACCGGCATTATTTCCGGCTGTCTGCGCGGCGGGACCAAAGCAACGTAGAAAAATTCGAACAACCTCATTGAAAAACAACGGTATACCATTCTGTCTAAACGAGAGACGAACGTTTCCCCGACCGAAAACATTCACCGCCTCACATGACGCAATATCTAATCGCCGAAGGGATCTAATACATTGCATTTCCCTATATGCAATCACCTCTCTGCTCCTATATACATATATATATCCACACACATACACACAACACGTACACTATACATATTAGATCGTGGAAAATTTTGAATCCCGCGAGCGCGCCGAGATGTCGCTACGGGCCACGTATCCGGTACCAAAAGAAACCACTGGAATCCAAACCCCTTCGACGTCTCTCTATCCTGACCTTATCATGCTTCTAATGCTCTCAAACTTATCTAAATTTACTTCAGAATGCGAAAAATCACTGAAAATTCATTGTTCCCAGTACTATCGTATCATGGTATAGTCGATACCTTACCTCGGCTCACCTTCGACATTAACGGCCAACCATCAGCGCGTATATAGCATATATAACTTTCGACCGACGCTCCGGCCATGTTTGTTTTAGTTCACCGCGCCACCATCCACACACACACATATCAATGTGTACGTAACATATATGTATATATATATGTGCGCCGCGACTATATGCACGTCGGTCGTCGTTCTCCTCCGCGCACGTACACCAACACGCCGGCCCCGTGTGTCTGTTGTATACGTACGCGCGCGCGCGCGCGCAAGCGAGCCGCGAGTGCATAGCAGTAGCAGCAGCAGCAGCAGAGTATCAGTCAGCTAGCCAAGTAGTTTTGAAACAGGCGCCGCCGCGCGCGGCTGTGTTGTGTTGTATATCATCGTTATCGTTGTCTATATAACTACGATATAATAATATATACTGTATACAGTGTGTGAATGTTTTGTGGTGTGGCATATATATAAGCATATATATATATATCCTCTGATACATAATCTTCACGCATAGCGAGAGAAAGACGGTAACTGTGTGGTGTAGTACAACCGGCGACGACAAGTTTAACAACGACGTCAAAGTCGAGTACGAGCAGTAGCAACAGCAGAAGGAGTGGGTGTCTATCGTAGGTGGAGAGTGAAATGGATCACGGTAAGTTAATCCAAGAGTAATTCCTACTGTGTCGGTCGCTCGCTCGCGCCGAAATCATTCCTCGCGCGCTCTCTGCTGCTGCTGCTGCTGTTGTATACAAGCGCGTATATATACTTATATATAATCAGCAGCAGCAGCAGCGGTGTGTGTGCGCGGCAACAGTGCGAGAAACCGCGCGCGCGAGAGACAGATATAATAACACACTTTTGAATGAACCCCAGAGCAGACGAGCATGCATAGAGTGAGGAGGAATCATATAACCAGAATATATTTCGGATCCGCCGGGTACTTGTATGTGTGGGTGTGTGTGTATATATATACATATATTATGCGCTGTGCGACCAGCGCGGGTAACCGTGTATGTATATATATATATACACTTATGCGCACGTAATATACACTTACATATATATATGTACACGTATATATATATGTAGTCAAAAGACGATAGTATATATATATATATATAGGGGTAAGAGAGAGAGAGAGAGAGAGAGAACGCTCGCGAACTCGCGCGCGTTATACTGCCTCCTCGCGCGCGCGCGCGCGGCGCTTGTTGTCTAGCTCTCGCGCGAACGCTCTCCATGGCCGCGCGCGCCGCGGAGCAAATCAATATAATACACCCGCACGCGAGGAGGTAGTACCTATATACGCGAATGTGAGCGAGCGAGACGTTCGAAACCCTCTCTCTCCCTCTCTCTCTCTCTCTCTCAGTTACGCCCCCGCGGTGCATCGCACCTATACGCTATGTGTAGGTACGTGGGTGGCTGTGTGTATGTATGTGGGTGTGTATATAGGTATATATAGGTATATATATATATATATACGCGCGGCGATGCACGCGAGAAAGTTTTTCCCGCGCGCGAGAGACGAGAAGAGGAGAACCGCCGATGCCGCGCTGCCACCGCCGCACTGTTACCGCGCGTTGTTGTTTTCGTTCACCGCGCGATATCTACCTGACTCAATGTTGTCGTTTGGTGCTGATACATGTATTATTGTATATATATATATATAGAAACGAGTGATAGTAGTGCAGTAAAAGAGAGTGAGAGAGATGGGTGGAGAGAGAAAGGTGTAGTATATATATATATGTATAGCATGATCTATTATACATCTATATATGTGTATGTATGTATGTATGTGATAGTGTATATAGGTATACACGTGTAGTTGCGATAGGGGAGGGCAGTTTTCGGGTTTCTCGAGAGAGCGATAGGTAGGTATGTGCGTACATATATATATATGTGTGTATTCAGAGCGCCGCACCGCGTATATACCTACCTAGCTACGGAGAGTGCACGTAACGATTGATTGCGTTTCGTGTATATAGAGGTGTGTATGTGTGTGTGTATCTGTACGTGTACGAACTTGTTATATATATATCTGTATAGTGGAACGATTTGTTTTCGCGGCGGGCTGCTATGCACACTGTCTATATGTAGTTTTCGGAGTTCGTTTCGCGGAGTTTCGAAGCTATATAGGTTCCCTGGAACGTATTAATGAACGAGTTGTGTATTTCAGAGTTGTTCGGTGGTATTGTTTTCGGCGAGGTTTTCGAATGTAATTGGATAGCTGAAGTAATTTTTTTTCGCTGAATATATGCAGTATAGGGAATATATAGGTATAGTGGTTTTTTTGCGTGCAGAGTTTTGGCAAATCGAATTTTGGAAAATAGTGTGGAAGATATAGAATGGAACCTTAGATTTTAAATTATTACGTAAAATGATACGATTTAAATTTAAATAGCGTGCTTTAAAGGACGCTCGCTCTGAGTTCGCGCTTATTGCGTCGCTGTTTGTATACAGTGCGTAAAAAGACAGACGTATAGTAATAGCTCTAGGTGTTTTGATAGAAATCATATTTTTTTTTGCAACAATCGGTCATAGTGTCTTTTTCATTGACTGAAAACGATCTCGCGTAATTAAATGATGTAATACCAGTAATACTACATAACGTTTATGTTATATATTAATTATCCATATTTGAAATTTCACTATGAAAATATTGTCAATTGTTGATTATTGTTTTGAAATTTATTTATTTTTCGTTTTTGTTTAAATTTTCTTACTATACATCAATTATTAATACTTTTAAAATAAATTATAAAATGAAATTTTCATTAAATAAATGCATTTTAAATTAACTTTTATGTAATAATCATAATATTTTAAGTTAATGTTATTCAAGATATTTATCTACTAATAAAATATATTTATACTGAATGGCAGAAACTAAAGCTATTGCTATAGATAGAATCTCTCTAAATTAGTTATTAAGTTCAGTACTGAAATATTTTTAGCTTAGTTGCTTAGTTAAATTGGTAAATGATGCAATATCTCCTAAATTGTACTAATATAACTTTATTTTGGTTGAGATTTTGTAATATTTTCTTATTTGACTATAAATATTAGGCAAAATATCTTTTAATATTACAAATGCATTGTATATTCATCATCAGTATTTATTATTTTTACAGGATACATAAATTGAAGATAATGTGGCTAAGAAGTGAACATGCAGGTCGAAGGCTACGTGGCCGATTAGGTACTGTTGTTGCTTCTGCAACTAAAGGTACAGGTCGACGTGTCCAAGCAGGTGTTGTCCGTAAATCTCCAGCTATAAATAATAGTAGTCAACGTGTACATACTACAAGTAAATGTGGAAGATTGTTGCGTTGGAAGCGTCGTTCACCCAATCTTTTAAAAGAAGTATGTATACAATAATATATACTTTTGCTCCCAATTTCAAATAAAAACATACTGTAATAAATTCTCTATTTACAGGCTTGCAAAGAGAATGTTTTGAACTTTTCAAAATCTACACCAATAAGGCGAGAGCGGGGACCTCGTCGAAGAAAGTGCATTAAGCGATCAATGGTAACATCTACTCCATTAGGTCGAACTTTGCCTAAAGAAAAAATTATTGTAAGTTAAATGCACTATATTAATGAAGTTTAATCAATTAATGATTTTAATGGTTAAAAAAAAATGTATTTTTAGCCTTCACAAACTAATAAACTAACAAAAGTGTCTGAGGAATCTAAAGAGAATTGGGATTTAGATACAATACCTCTTTATTCTTCTTCATTAAACATTGCAGAAGCTGTTTCTTCTTCGACACTAACTGAAGAACACTATAGTAATATATTTATTTAATATATTTATTTTTTTTTATAGCACTATATTTTGTATACAATATTAAAAATATATCTAATACTATTACAGAACTAATGCCTCCACCTTCTGAGACAGTACAACCAGACTTTTCATGTCTGATAGATGAAGAAGGAAATAGAACATCTGGTATGTATCATATACATTATTCTATAAAACTTATTAAAAACTTATATTTCAAATACTGTAATAAAGTATTTAAAATTAATTTTAAGATAGAAAAAAGTTGACATTTGTTTATGCAAAAATCTTAAAATTAATTATAAAACTAATTATTAATTTTTATATTAATTCATTTTTATTTAGATTTTCATAGATGTTTTTCATTAAAAATTAATTTTACATCTCAGTTTCTCCTATTTTAGATTTACTGTCATTACATTATTCAACAATTTGTTCAACAGCTGAACAATCTAATGAGTATTATAGTGTTATGCATTCAACTTCCATTTACAACAGTCGTGTGAATTATTCAACAGAGAGATATTTCCCAAATGCAAAGTACTCATTTATTAATAACAATGAAAATAACGAAGATATTTCTAAAAATGAATACACCAACCTTGAATGTGAATCTTCAAAATACGAATCCACACTTACATATTCATCTTCCAAGTATAACAGTTTATATAAACCAAGTATAAACGTAGATATTTCAAATTCGGAGCATGCGCCTGATACGAATGGAAATATTGATGATAAATACGAAAATGAAGAAATTAACAGAGAATATCAAGATGTTAAGTACATGGAAGTTGGTAGTGAAGAAATCGTGGAGAGCTGCGATGTCGATAACATGGTTGCAAACGTCCAGGACGATCGGGACTCTTTCGATCCATACCTTTTCATTAAACATTTACCGCCTCTTACGGCAGCTATGCGAGCACGATGTCCAGCTCTTCCTTTAAAAACGCGGAGCAGTCCAGAGTTTAGTTTGGTTTTAGATTTGGTAAAATATTTTATCTATTACTTAATAATTAAGTTTTTAAATATTGGTTATAAACATATCAATAAATTTGTATTTATAGGATGAAACTTTAGTGCACTGCAGTTTACAAGAGCTATCAGATGCATCATTTCGTTTTCCAGTTGTTTTCCAAAATATTACCTACACAGTCTTCGTGAGAACAAGACCGTTCTTCCGAGAATTCTTGGAACACGTTTCCTCTTTGTACGAAGTTATACTGTTTACAGCTAGTAAACGCGTGTATGCAAATAAATTAATGAATTTACTGGATCCCACAAGAAAGTTAATAAAGTATAGATTGTTTCGAGAACATTGTGTCTGTGTTAATGGAAACTACATTAAGGATTTGTCCATTTTGGGAAGAGATTTATCTAAAACAGTAATTATTGATAACAGTCCACAAGCTTTCGGATATCAGGTATATAGAAATTTTCGACGATCAATATACTTGTAAATTGTTTAAATAAAATTAATTCACACCCAAACGTTTATTTTACAGTTGGAAAATGGTATACCAATAGAAAGTTGGTTTGCAGATCGAACAGATAGTGAATTGATGAAATTGGTACCATTTCTGGAAAACCTTGTACATTGGGTAAGTAATCTTTATCAGTGGAAGATGCAAATAATTTTTTAAAAATTTATCGCTAGTTTGATTAACGTTATGATGTACATTCTTGTAGGGTGGAGACGTTCGACCACGAATTAGGGAACAGTTTCGACTCTTCAGTTTTCTACCACCGGATTAGTGTTAAATTTAATCAGTAAATTTATAGACAATGTCAAAGAAAAAATATTTTTTACTTTGATATTCGTCAAATATGGTTCGTATTAACATACAAACGATAGAGAAATATAGGCAGTTTTGTTACACATATGCATTACTGCACTAGATATATAATTGGCGATAATTTTAGGCTACAAATGAAGAAAATAAAAGGTAAAAATTTATTATAAGAAACCCAAAGGGTATAAAGGTATATCTATATACACATACACATATATATATATACTGTAAAAATTATTGCTATATAAATGAAGCATAGTATTAAAGATTTTCGAAGTTTTCTTTAACAAATTATAAATTTAGAGAGAATTTCCAAATGACGAAAACCAATCTATGCTTCATTTATAATGATTGTTTTAACATTTAATTTGGTTTTTTACTGGTTTGAATTAAGGAATATACCTTAAAAATATAATTTTAATCAACTTAGACTTAATTTAATTTATGAAATTTTTATATACGCACTGAACTGTCAATTTTTTTTTACAATGAGTCACAAATTTTTTTCTAGACTTTTCAATCGTAAAATATTGAAATGGTTTTTTCATAGTTTACATTTCATAATCATAGTAAATATTGTTACTATTCTGTATATAGAACGACGCCTTTCCGGTTACAGAGGCGCTTCTATTTTTTTTACGTTAGATAAATATTATAAGATCATATTAATTCATAGTTTGATATCATGTTGAACGTTTACAAAAATGAATGTATTTGAAAAATGGTTGATTATCAACACTATAAACTTTATATTACTATAATTGCAATTATAGAAATGGAACAATGGAAGGCACCTCGAGAAATGGATTTGTTTTATAGTTTTTTTTATTTTCCATTCATATAAAGTTCCTTTATTTACAGCCATTTCAGTTTAGTTTGTGTTTTATGAAAATTAGAAATCTGTTCATCATTAACTATGTAACAATTCATTCGTTTACGTAAGCACAATTTTTCTTTTATATACTGATCGATAAATAATTTTTTCGAGCCAGCTTCCTTTATAAAGGACAAAACAAAATATCAATCAGTTGATTTGTTCCAAAGTAACGTGACTTCCAGTTGCTGTTGAAAAATCCTCCGTTCGCTAGACTCCCACTGAGCACACTAGCACGCTAATAACGGAGCGAAAAAGCTAAAAAGCATTAAAACGTAGAAAAATAACATTACATAAAAAAAATATGCCTTAAGTACAAAAAATATAAGATTTAGAAATCTAATATGTAATAAATTTACACAGTTATTGCGGTCAAAATCAATTTTTTAAGCACTGTTACGTCAGACGTGCTTCTATTATTTATAGTTTGAATCTGATGCATATTCTAGTAATCCAGATAACGCATGTCTATAATTTACTGACGACACACATATATATATAACTAATATCCCGAAAATGGTTTTTAACTGAAAAGACGTTTTGCTATCTGGGAATATGTAATGGATGTGCAACCGTGGATGACCAAGAATTTTATTTAATAAATCTAATAAACCTAATTTATTCTTACTAAAATACATATAATGTATTTTAACTTAAATATTTTATCATGTCTAACTTATCTTGAGAGTTGAATTTTAAATTTTAAAAATATTTTATATCAACATTTTTCTATTTGTTACAAAAGACGTTATAAAATTAAAAAAAAAAAAAAATAACTTATTTAATTGTTATTAAGATCTGGGCCACTTGATCATTGACGGTTTAATACTTACGATTTCTGTTCAGTATTTATAAGAAAAGAACTCAATCAAGTCCTTTTCAAAATCGTTTAAGCGGTATGAAAAATTGTTTCATAATAGTAGGATGGACAAATGTCTAAGAAAGCTTCTTCTAGATTTATCATTGAAAGTGATCTCAGTTATAACACCGATAGTAAGTTTTTTCTAAGTACTAAAAAAGAAGAAAGATGACTATGGTCGTTATGCGTTACTTGAACATTGCATCCGTTAATGGATTAAAGATATATGAACAAAGAAAACAAGAGGTTGTAAAAATAATTTGTATAACTTAGCGTACTATTAACGTAAATTCGTACTAACACCTTAGTAAATTTAGAGACATATAAATGATAAAATTACAAGTAAGACTTTTATGTATCATATCCAGTTTATTGGACTAGTCGACATTTATTTCTTTTCTCCCAAACAAGAATTATTTTAAGCGTTTTTATAAATTTTACAAATCATTATTTTTGTATTCATTTTATATTCTAAATTATTTCTTTCTCGCGGAAACGAAGTAGCTCCTTAATTTGTCCATTCGCCATTCCTGATATTAAAAATCATAAAATTATAATATCAGGAAGATTCTCTCATAATTATTGATAAAGAGAAGCAGCATTGTAATTAGTATAGCGAATACTAATGAATATTATTATCGAGGCATAACGACTATTACACAAATAATAAACTTGTTCGCACGCGGAAAGAAGAAAATCATCCGTTTTGCACAGAACAGACGCGGAGCAAAGAAGAGAGAAAGAGCTAATCAAAATTTACTACTATGAATATTCGGGAGAATACAATGCCCAACCTGTAATGGGTGCTAGTGTGCGATAATTTAGGCGGCGTTCAATACTTTAAGCATTTATATAGCTTGTTATAACAGCGCAATAATACTGTAAAGTAGCTTCCACAATCCATAGTTCGATTGTATCTCTGTGAATCGTTATGTGTAATATCGTCGAAGAAACAAAAATGTGAATCGAGAACATTAATCTGAGTTTCTTTTTCTATAAGAATGTCTAATTTTTTTTATTTCTCGAACCTTTGTAACGCATTTCCGGTGACGCACATAATGACAAACGTTTCAAACTACTTGAAACCTTATATATGCAGCAAAAGTCGAAAAGATATCAATTCACCGTGGAAATGAGATGTAAAAGTTGCTGAATGTAAATTAACGTTGTAATTGTACCTGCAAAAATTCGCGTGAAATACGCGTTGTTCAATTGAAAACTATTAGAAAAAAAATTTTTTATGGAAATTTTTACATCTTATTTCTATGATAGATATCATTTGTTTTACTTTGCAAACCTTATTACATTTTATGTGATTTTTTAAAGGATTTCTTCCACACTTTACAAATAAATGTTTAAATGAAAAGAGAAACATATGTAATTCTTATTTTTACCTACATAACTATCTACTTAATGAACAAAATATGCATACTTTGCTGGAGACCAAAAGTGAATAATACCAATTAATTTAACTTATTATTGCAAGGATGTAAGTACTTAGGAAAAGGATTTACTTATAAGATTTTTAACAGTGTAAAAAAATGGTTTTTATTTTCTTTTGTTTTTTAATATAAAAAAGTACTCTCCCATGACTTAGTCATTTAGAAGTATTTACAGTAATTTATAAATATTGAAATAGTATTTTAAAATATATTATTACTTGATTTGTGTGCAAAAAATACATATATATGTACAAAAATATTTTGAGTACAAAAATTGAACTTTCAGGATGTACTTCAGATCACGTAGGCACTGAATCATTTTTAATGAAATGACATGATCTTACTCTAAAAGTCGTAATGTTTAAATAGTGTACAGGTACTTGATTGAGGTGCAGTTGAAAGACATTTAAGTATGTTTTTTTTCCTTTTGAACTTTAAAAGTTTGAATCATAGCTAGAGTGACTTCCTTCAGAAAACTTCTACACATGTGGCATGTATTCCAAAAAAAAGATTGTTGAATTATATAACTCTCGTCTCCAGCTTTTATTCTGTTCATTAGACTACTTGATCTCTATAGCATGAGGTGAAAAAATGCTGAAACACGTTATTTTTATGTCAAACACTATATATTATAACAATACATAAAGTCGTTAACAAAACTTCCAATTTACAAGACAACAATTTTATAAGTATAATTCTCAATTTGTAAAGTTTTCTATCGAATACTAAAATATATTTGACTGCTTGAATTATAGGTACATGAAATTCATTTCATTTTTCACATTACACAGGACCATTAAAAAATTAAATGCTTCAACAAAATAGTTACAGTTTATCAACTGTATTTTTAATACTATTGCACACAACATATTTGTTGATCAAAATACTTATTTCTTTTAGAATTACCATAACAGATGAATTTTACACCATCCACATCCGTATAATATAATTCAATGTACCCAGAATTCAAGCAGACAAGCTGCTTCTATTCTTCCTCACGCCGAAAATACCTATCCTCGATGCGTCTGCAAAGTTTGACGAGTGTTGGATAATTTTTCACAATGTCAGCTAGGGCATTATCTTTCGTAAGTGGTGTTGTTATGATGCTAAATATGTGTCCAAATACTAGGGCATCCAATTCATTAGGCCTGTTGAATTTTGGAACAAAAAATTTATTTTATCAATTACTTTAAAAAGTAATATTTAAATACTTATTTTGCACAAGTTAAAATAAATAACAGAATGAAAGTGTGTACATGCAAGTTAACATTCACTTGGTAGAAGGGATAGGTTGTCAAAAGGATCATAGACATTCAAAATGGATTCTTCTGATGAAACTCCTACTAATTCAAAATCATCAATGTTAAGATTTTCAGTGCGATTGAAATAAAATTTGTTGATGGAATATGCATGATCAATTAGGAGAGGGAATCTACGGATGATTGTGGCCATATCTTGCATAGGTGATGGAAGCTTTGATGTTGTTAGGGTATGGACATGGGAAAACACCAAGGCATCTAGTTCATTAGGTCTTAAAAAAAGAAATGAAGATTAATATTATTGTTAATAAACAAAAGCAATTAAAAAAAATAATAATAATAAACAACTTACTTGTCTCCAAAGAAGAATAATTTATCTTCCAGCCTTTCAGAAAGTGCTTCACAACACCTCTCCACATCTGTAAAGACCTCCTCCAGCGTTCTGTTGGCCCAGGATAAAATGCTCAGTCTCTTGGTAATTTGATTTCTCTTTTGCCAATTCAACAAGTGATTCAAAGGCCATGGATAGACACTCCCATGTCGCTCCTTGGTAATAGTGTTATAAGTCTCATCATGGCACCAGCAGACATACATTTCAGCATTGTAGAGCACATTATTGACCAAAGACATGTAAGCTCTGAGATTGACTTTATCCTCACTCGACAGCTCACTAGAGAGACTGGAACCCTTGGTACTGATGAAAGTGACTATGTTGTCGAAATCAGGTATAACGAAGGCGCCACACTTGATGAAGGGCACTTTACCCGAAGGAGACATGTACTCTGCATTCCATCTTGGCTCGATCGTGAAATCGAGGTTGCACATCTTCAGATAGGCCTGCATTGCCAAGCAGTTGGCATTGTCAGGTAATAGAATCTGTTCCACCTCGTAGGGCTGAAACAGTTTGATCGGCTGAGGCCATGGTTCTTGCGCTGCAAAAGAAGCCAAAAAAACAGTCGTTAATATCGTAATCGACGCCGCGATAATTCCTCTTAGGTTAGGTCGACGCGATAATAAAATGTAAATAAGTATATATAAGTCGACTGAAAGAAAAAGGAAGAATCAAACTTTTTATGCTTTTTTTCTCTCTTTCTTTTTTATTTCATAAATGAAATCACCTCCTACTTCGACGTTCCACGAATCTAGCAGCACCGAGTTCTGCATCTCGCTCGCTAATATTGAGATTTATATACGGCCGGTAGCAAAGCGCTAAAGTTATTTCATGCGCGGTGTAGGCCTACTTTTGCCCGAAGAGCGGAACGCGCGCGCGCGAAGAAATGCGAAAAACAGACGAAATCGACGACGCGATGTGCGCGCGGTGGTTGTGTAGCGTAATATATGTAAGTACCTATATATATATGCAAGAGGAAAAAATCGATGCAAACTGCATTTGCGCGCGAATGTGCATGTATATATGCTATAGTCACCATATGTACTATATTTGCGAAGTATATAGGTTTTGCGAATTTCAGTGAAGTTGAAAGGATCAATACTAGAGTTTCAATAGGGTATAGCGGGTGGGGATAGGAACGAAAACTAAATATATAATATGTACGTTATAAAATGCAAAACTCACGATGGATGTCTATGTATTTTTCGCCGCATATCGCTACAGCGTTCCGAATATTTTTAAGTGGATCTTCTTCCTAGAATATATAGAACAAATAATTTGTTTAATAGCACACGTTGTCACAATAGAGTATAGTATATAAGTGAAACTATAATAAGCGCTAGAATAAAAGAATTGAGATGGTATAAAAAAGTAACCTCAGTCGATTCTCTTATGCTCGCGTACAGGGAATCGAGTATTCGCGTCTGCAGAGGCACTTCTTGTCCGGGTTTTTGCTGATTATTTCTGAAAATTTTTAGTTCCTCTGATAACATAGTAATTTTAATCTCTACCGGTTAATTTTGAAGGAAATATGTGCCAGAAAAGGCTAAAAAGTCATAGCCGTAACCGCAAACTGCGAATTTTCAAATATAATAAAAACAGCTTATGTTCGATTGTTTTTCTTTTTCTACGTATACTTAATTATTATTGTAGAAAAGAATGTAATTTATAAAAAAAATTCATAGATATAGAAAAACAGGTACAAATAATTTATACCAAAGTTAATATTCCGTTAAATATTGAATTTGCGATTAATGCGTTTTTTATAATTAGTAAAATTATTTATGCAACATTTAATGTAACCTAATCTCATTTTTATGCAGTAAATACACGTCTCAAGTTATTTTTTATGTTTAATAATTTTTTAATAATTTACCGAAAAAGAAAACTGCTATTAGCAAAGTGGTTACGTAAAAAATACTCACAATTATAATTTTATAATGAAAACATAAAATCTTTTCAAATCTAAACGAATAAAGATATTTAAAAACGTTATTCTCAATACTGAGCAAACAAAGTTTAAGAATTTCCACCGTAACAATTCCAAAGCTAAAAAATTTTGTCTAAAAAAACTCGAAATTTGAATCATTTTCTCATCGCGCGGACTAGCCGGAAGTACGACGCGCCTGCGCATAATAGTCGCAGAGCGCGCGAGTAGCAGGCCATCAGCGACGTCCGCGGTTGCGGATGCTTCGTGATACTGCCTGAGCACTCTCTTTCAAAAACGCCAAGATGTCGAAGAGAGGTAAGCTTCGATTAAGTGCCGCGAAAATCCATCGGAATCGACCTTTAAAAGGGCAACTACCCTTAATTAACGTTCAATTAACAATAATAATGTCCCTGTGCAACGTATCAGTGCAAATAGTTTTTCTTCGCGGATTGTTTTTGACTAGAAAATCGCCTCGGGAAAAGTGAAGACCGACGGTCTTACTACCGCGCAATGTTTTGTAAGGTAATGTAACCATGATCTTTTTGTTGTTTAAGGACGTGGTGGATCGGCGGGAGCCAAGTTCAGGATATCCCTGGGTTTACCCGTCGGGGCTGTCATCAACTGCGCTGACAATACTGGTGAGTTTTCCCGAGGATTTAGCTGGGGTTGATTGCCGTTGTGTGTACGTGGTCTAACCTCAACGGGACGACACATGGCTGGGAAAACACTATCGCCCGGTGGGAAATGTCCCGTTGCGGGGCCAGTGCACGCTCTCGTGATCTTGGAATCGGCGAACCGTGCAACGAAAAAAGCTGTGCTTTTTTTATTAATGTAGTTTATAATGGTTGGACAGTGTTTCTTGAGGTTTTTATTGACAGTTGATATGTGTGTGTGGGTGAGTTAGGTTAAATTGTTAGAGTTCAATGAGTATGGTTTATTTTTATGCATGAAGAAGTATAGGTATGATATATAGTATTGTTATTGGAAAAAGGAAAGTGCAAGGTGATAATGAATGTTGTTCATTTACTGAGTAAAATGAAGTTCAATGGAGACATCCTCGATGAAGATAAGATTACATGCAACAAGCATTGGGTTTTTGTAAAGAATTATTATTTGTGGATAAATACATATAAAAATGATTTTAATTAATGAAACATTGAGTAAAAGAAGTAAAACTTAAGTAAATAGAGTTTAAAAAGTTTTCTCATTTGTAATTTATTCACAATTTTTCTTTATAATAATCTAAAGACAGTGGAAAAAAAATTACGTTATCACAAAAGTTTATTATCCATTTTATACTTTCATTAACTGCAATTTATCATTTAACAGTATTGCTACAATTTGTTTAAAACCTATTCTGAGTACATATGAAAATAGTTTAAAATTTAAAAAACAATATGTTTTCTTACCCTTAACTAATTTACTTATTTCTTCGTTCATTATTTCAAAAGTTATTCATCAAAAATACATTAATACATATCACTGAAACTTATATTCGTATTTTTGGATAATGTAGTAAAAACCTCAAGAATTACAAACTAAAGTTTTCTACAAAATGTTAAACTATTTATTTAAAATATTCTGACTCCTAAATATTAATAACTTGAATTTCTCTTAAACTTCATGATAATTATTATTTTTCGTTAAAGAATTTAAAATGTAGATCTGATTTCTATTTTTCATTTGAATTTGAAATTAAATTAGTATACAGTTATAGAAAATTCTAATTTTATTTAATTTTCACAGGTGCCAAGAACCTGTATGTCATTGCCGTTCAGGGTATTAAGGGTCGCCTGAACCGGCTTCCAGCTGCTGGATCAGGTGACATGATTGTCGCCACAGTCAAAAAAGGAAAGCCAGAACTCAGGAAAAAGGGTAAGCATTGACACAATAAAAGGATTTTAGTAGGAATAAAATGCATATTTGATATACCTACAATATGCATTTTACTTCTACTAAATTCAAAAGTACTGTTTGCAACTTACGCGTAAGATTTTAAATCCTTTTAAGATGATTCAATTTGGTCATAATTCAAGCTAAGAAATTTACGCTTTTGTTACAAAACAAATACAATTTTTTTATTGAGGTATTAAAAATTTTAATATAAATTATTTTCTTTCTAGTTATGCCGGCAGTGGTCATCCGGCAACGGAAACCGTTCCGCAGGAAGGACGGGGTGTTTATATACTTCGAGGACAACGCCGGTGTAATCGTTAATAATAAGGGTGAAATGAAAGGATCGGCTATTACTGGTCCTGTTGCAAAAGAGTGCGCCGATCTGTGGCCAAGGATTGCATCCAACGCCAGTAGTATCGCTTAAAGTACCGTGTATAAATATTTTACCCTTAATAAAACAAATCTGGGTTTGCGCCCAGTAACTCTTTTGTATTTCATCTTCGATCCATGCCTTATATTTTCATTTATAAAATAATAAATTCAAAAGAATCTTTCTACTGTTTACAACAAACAATTAAAATTTCCTTGCATTATTAAGAAAGTAAGATGAAAATCGTAATATATTCAGAAAACTATTGAGAAAAAGACTACTTTCATTCCAGAAAATTAGCTATTTCAAACCAAGGTACTTGATTTCCACAAGATCATTGACAGACATTGACCTGAATATCTGTTGAACCCGAGAAATTGAAATTTATCGCGAAACTCTAATAGAAATATGACATTCTTCGTTTCCTTATTACGTTTATTAGACTTAAAAAAAGCGACTTTGAGAATCATTTCCTAGTCAATTATACGTTCTAGATGACTGAAAGTTTAAGTGGTCTTTTTTTTTTCAATCGTTCACTTTTTTGCGTAATTTTTTATCGCTTCAAAAGTATATTTATAAATTAAGATCTTTTATCTTCACAACTTCCGAATATGTAAAAATTAGTAAATTAGCGTTTTACATATTCTATATCAAAGAAGCAAGGAAAGTGACGAAAAATCAAATGATCAGCAGTAATCTAATCATGCAAGTCAACAAAGGATTTATTTTCATCGCGTAACGACAACATGATATTACATTAGAAACTCATTATTCTCTCTTTAGATTACAAAATCGTTTCTCACGCGTATAATGCATATAAAACTGCGAGAGCGCCTCCTATTACTGACTCACAGCAGCGCCTATAATTGTTTTAATTATAAAAATTACACCTATCACGGGTACCTATACACTTATAAAATCAAATGTTCCACACGATACTAACGATTTCATCTATATCCACGTATACATTACATTTTTTACCTTATCGTTTACCTTATCGCGGGAAAATATCACCAATTAAAAATCTTCAAACTATCCTATAACTCCAAACCTTAAATAAAATAATCTACACAGGCTACCACAATGTCACACCTTATATACATATACATTTATTTTAAAATAAATTCTCAGAACCATTATCACCTCAACGCGCCATGCACTTGAGAGCCACTGCGGGCCTTGCCATTCGATTTTTGTATAGCATTCGCACACACCGTAATGAAAATTATTGACGTCAAGGTAACAATGGGGATTTATTTGTTACATTTCCACTGCGCCTTTATGAATAACTCATTAATTGCATAACGCACGTCTGTTGCTACCGCCAATGCTGCTGCTGCTGCTGCTGCGTGCAAAGTTAGCGCTCTACAACAACAATAAATCCTCGCTGCATCGAATATACACATATAGCAGACGTTCATTATACCAATTTTCCAAACACCTGTGTGGCGTGTATTAGTGAAACTTTTATTAACGCCGTGAATTCTTTTTTTGTTTCTGCTTCGATCTAGGATCGATCATGCGCTTATTTAAATTGCTATATCAATTTCGCGCTCGCACAAGATTATAACGGGAATATTCATATATACTTACTCTTTCGCGTTCTGCTATCCCATTATACGATTTCCAATCGGCACCAATGAATGACTAATTTTCCCAGATCAATTTCCTATACACATCGATCTTCCATCATTGCTCGTGCACCGCATTCTCTCTCTCTTTTTTACTCTCCGCGTCGAGCAATGCCTCTCGCACGTGCGTGTGTATACAATTGTTATCGCGGTTTATAGACGTTATAACGCTAACGCGCATTACACTTCCTGTACGTGTGTATGTGTATAAGTGCGCGGGGATTGGGGAAGGGAAGCAAACAAAAAAATGGAAGAGAAGAAAAACCACGGAGACTCAAGGAGTTATGCGCGCGGGCGTATAGGACGCTTGGAGTGTTTTTGCCCCGGATAGACTCGCGGTCGTTTGAAACTGTTTTTTTTTTCTTCCTTTCGTTAAATCGATTCTTTATATGTGCTGGTATATTCACGTGCGCGTGTACTTACCTTTGTAAGTGTAAGTTTTTCTCTCATTGGTCATGTGTATGCGTGTATATATATATATAGTTTATTTGCGTATATGGCGAGATGGAATTGTTATTTTGCGTATAGGTTCGGAGAGCTGTTGTATGGTAATCGAGAGGTAGAGTGACTGATGGTTGATGGCCGAGCCCAAAAAATAATAATTAATAGTAATTAGGGGAAGCTCATTTTGGCGCAATGCTGCTTACTCGAGGAGTTAAAAATTTTTTTTTTCACAGATCTTCAATTGGTCATGCTTTGTTTTGAAAATATTTTTGATGCGTCGAGGTGAAAATATGGTTACTATTGTCATAATGTATAGTACAACATCGATACTATATTTTATAATAAAATTTATTAATAATATCGTTAATATTAATAACACTAATAATACTAAAATAGAGTCATTACTGACTAATAAAGTATTTATACTTTTACTCAAAAAAGAAACAATATAGAAACCGTAACTATATTTTGACAACTATTCGATATAATAATAGTGGCTATGTATCCATTTTTCTCAGTGTGAAAAGTTAAAAAATAGATTTTCGTCACGCTCAAACATTGTTTATACCTCTTGGGACCTCACATAAATATGGAAAGTCATCAGAAACAATGATTTAACATACTTCGTCAACTTTTTCTTCTTATACTTTTCACACGACCTTAAGAGTTTTTCCTTAACCATATAACTAAATTATTGTAATAATCATTATTGTACGGCTCGTGTTTATTAGCAATTAACATCATTTGTCGCAACCATTTTTATCACGAAAACGTACCGACATTGTTCGGCCAAAAGAACTTTTGGAGCAACAAGCATTAATGAGCAAGATAAAGGTGTTCAGTTCGGTTAATTCACAACAAAAGCAATTGAGAAAATATATGTAGATTGTTAAGAGAATAAGGAATAAATGAGGAAATGTTAAAAGAAATATATAAGTTGGGCGCAAGAAATCGTTTTCGGCGCTATTTTCGTAAACAATGTGGTGTATATAGTGTTGTTATACAACGGGTCTTTTTTTATTCCAAACAGGTATTTCATTAGATTCCTACCTACATAGCTCTCTTTTTCATTCAATTAGGAAGCCTTTGATCGAGAAATATATATACATATATACGCACATTTTATAAAATTATCTGCTTATGTTAATTAAAGACATAGATCTTTAATAAACTTGCAAATTTCGCGCGTATATGATTTAAATTAGTTTCCATTGACGGAGTTACATTAATTAACTCATTTAATTTACGAAGATATATACTTACCTCAACGAAATCAGCAACTAACGACATTACCATAATATTATTTGAAAGAGCCTATAATTATCATCATATTACCCCAGTATAGCCACTTTATAAACCATAATACTCATATCTTTATAATATAGAATTAACATATACTATTACACAAACCACACAAAACCGATCATCACTCCTCTAAAATCTACAGATTCAACTGCACGCGTTGTATACAAGATAATACGGACTGCGCCGCAATTACAATGGATTTTTAGCGATAATATACTACTGCACCCTCGTGTACACGCGAGTCGCCAATCGCTCAATCAACTCGCAACTGCAAGCCACCCACTACTATATACACTTCGAAAACAAAAATTATATACGCGCGCGTCATCGTTTAATTAACGTCCGAGAGGCTGTGCACAGGTCGTGCTGAATTCCAACTTGGAACGACAAAAAAAAGCATTTTTTATTTTTGCTTCCGAATATCCTCACAATCGTGCTAATTACTGCATACTGAAGCCTTTGGATATATACACATGCACACCACGTATATATATTTTTTTTTTCTTTCATTCGACAGTGAACAATCGTTGCTATCGGTCTGTTTTTCGTTCCCGCCCTTTCTGCACAGCCTCCATTCACACGTATACGCATATAGGTGTATATACGCGCGCGTGTATTGCACGTGGTAAACTCGTAAAAGTTCCACGCGTATGTATAGGAATGTGCGCATACGTATAGAAGAGTACGAGAAAGAGAGAGAGAGAGAGAGAAAAGCTTTGTGTGTATAAGGATGGAGACAAAAGGGAGGTCCGATATTTAGGAGCTGCGCTTACAAGGAAAAAGAGGAGGAAGGAGGAAGAAGGAGGTTTTGACCGAAGCAAAAAAAAACCGTTGACAAACCGCACACAACTGTGTGTAAAAACTTATATGTATAGTTTTATTAGCCGGTGTAAAAAGGAGCAAGATATAGAAAGAGAGAAAGGGATAAATTTAATCAATGAGTATACGACAAAAATTTACTTGTATACTCTCTAAAGTTAAATTAGTGAAAAAGCCACTAATGATTAGTGAAAATTGCTCCATTGAAACATTAGTGAATATTTACTGATGTATAGTAAATATTCACTAATTCTTAGTGGAAATACATAAAACTATCTACCAAATTAAAAAAGAGAAGTTTCACTATTTTGAATATTTCCACTAATAATTAGTGAATATTTACTATTTCATTAGTAAATATTCACTAATGTTTCGGTGGAGCAATTTTAACTAATCTTTAGTGGATTTTTTACTAAATCAACTTTAGAGAGTAGGGAGATTACAAGCAGCTTATTATTATAATAGCCTGTTTATTGACGAACGCTGTATATTTTTATAATCATTGCAGTGTAAAGACGTACACGCTGCTGTGAAAAGTGGTGAATGAAACACTCTACTGTTTATGTTGTCGTTGTTTTTAATAAAAGATGGGATAAAAAATTATTTAAAAACAAATGTTATGTAAAGACATGTAAAAAAAAACTAGCGCAAACTAGTGTACCAATCGATGTGTTTGTCTATTTTTAATGCTTTATTTTTATACCACGCCGTAAAAACTATACAACATGGCAAAGGAATTATAATGTAATATGCGAATGCACTGGCTGTGAAATTAAATTAGATGAAAATTTAAAGGAATGGGATTTTAAATAGGTACAATATATAACGAGAAATCATACGGAATTTAAAAAAAAATCTTTTTTTGTTGTTGTAAGGAATCATTAAAAAAGAAAAAAAAATTGAAATCGAACCAAACAACATATTTGCAATTCAAACGTCGTATACGACCATTTCGGTAGTATTATACTCCCTATATATCCATCGCAAAAAGGAAATAAAACACCAAAACCGCAAGCCGAACCACCTTGCGCACCAGGAAGCAATATAACGACACTTCTAACACTTCCCCCCAAAAACCAATGACCTGTCGACCCACTGTCCAAATGAAATCCTAATCCCAATCCCTCCTCCTTCTCCTATACACTTATAATCCACGACAAAAAAAAAATCTCAACGCTATCCTCACGCGCACAAGGTACATACACACGCAGAGCAGAGACATATGTATCTTTCTCTCTCTCTCTCTCTTACACTCTGCGTGCGCGCTATATACACCGCCGCTGTTCTCTGGAGCGTGCGATTTTCAGATTACATATATTCCCGCGACGGGCCGAGCTGCCAGTTCATTCTGCGCCGGCACTTCCCGGTGCAAGGAGCTCGACACATTCATTTATATATATATCTATATCTATATACACACTACCACCACTTCTATATACTCCTAAACATCTGTGCAAACCCATATATATATATATACATATAACCAGCAGTAGCAATAGTATCTTACAAGAGTACAAGTAGTAACCTGCTTTATCAAGGCGACGACAGCAGTGCGAAGTCGACGAGGAAAAAGGAGACGACAGGAGATAAGAACGGCAGCTGCGTGTGCATGCGCGCTCGCTAAAACTTACATACGTGCGTTTTGTTAATACCTAGTGCTCGCCGCTGAGTTCGCGAGCGTCGCGTCACGCGCACGCACGCACGCATACACGCAGAAGGAGGAGATCTCATACGGTTATACTTATATACGCATTCCGATCGCCCAACACGGCGATCACACACGGCAGGTATGTATATATATATATATACGTGCGAAAATTAAGTAGTAGTAGTATGTGTCTCGCGTATATAATACACGTTGTGTGTATACCTTACACACACATATATTCGTATATTACCGCGCGTCGCGCCGAGCACGACGAAACTCGCTTTATCTTTTACCGCTCCTAAAGCGAGTAGTTGCTGCGACTGCGGTTTATAAGTACCACCCTACTATACCTAGTCGCTGCAGTCTGCGCGCGGTGCCGCTCACGATCGCACGCACCCACAACGGACGCGGGTGCCGGGAATTTTGAAGATAATATATATACACAAAAACATATTATAGGATACCGCGGGGGTCCCGGGATGTGTGATTAAAGGAAGCGAGAGGATTAAGTTGAAGTTTTCGTTGTACGTGTGTATATATAGAGAGAGAAGGGGAGAAAACGGTTTTTTTTTACTTGATTAGAGGTTGCGGGTGATGCTGTGCGAGGTAGTTATACGCGAAGAGGACTTAGTGGCGGTGGTGTAATATTCACGAGGAGGCGGAATTAGTGATGAGATCGGTGTTTCGCGGTTGAGGAGTTAACGGAGGTGCGTGTGCGGAGTCGTCTACGAGCGGTTGTGGCGGAGAGGAACGAGCGATTTTGAGGTATTATGTTGTTGTAGCGGATTTTTTCGGAAGGATTTGATGACTTTTTTTTTATTGTAATTTGGATAAAGTTTAAATTAGATTGTTGATTTTGGTACCATGATAATAATATAATAGAGATGTGAACTGAATATTGTTAAAAATAACGTTTCAAATTATATGTTTTGTTTTTTTTTTTTATACCTCCCGTATGCGAAATGGGCGTACTATGGTCGTAAAACGTAGTATTGTTATTACCTAGTATATAAACAGCTGACTTCTTAGAATATACATATACACGGTGAAACGGTATATCAGATGGAACATAACTCGAAATCGATATATATGCCAAAGTAATAAACCTTCAAAACCGCGCGGCTCGCAAACTAAAATAATATAGACTTTTATGAAAACTTCGCATCAAAACTGTATAATGCGATATATAGGTATTATCCTGCCAAAACTTCTCTCTAAATCATCCAATATATATCTACACCTAATATATACCTGGCAGTTCGCGAAACTTTCGAACTTTCAAAGGCAAACTCCGTTATGTATATATACATATACGAAGCAAAAACAATTATACCTCAAATCGTACACATATATACATATATACAAGCCTTATCATCGTATCCGAAATCAATCAGCTAACTCTCTCTCTCTCTCTCGCGCAAATTATACAGTCCACGCGGTATCTCCTCCTCCTCCATTGAAACTTATGAGCTTCTCCTACATATTCGCATGTCTAATTCGATAATAGAAAACGAGAGAGATACGCGAGATATATATAATGCATCAGCGTGTCTAGGATATTAAATCGATACTTCATTTTCTTAAAATAACGCCCGCGCGCGCGAGAACGCGATGAGGAGCACACACACGTTAAGTCGACCGAACGCGCGCGCGCGCGACGCGCTCTTTATGCTTTGTACTTTTATTTATAAACCTATACTGGTATAAGTGTATAGGCTCAATGAGAGACAAGCGCGCGAGCGCGCAGATTGAATGGATCACGATAGATATAGAGATAAAGCTTTTTTTTTATTGCGACTTTGCGCGTAATAATGCCTGGTAATTATCAACCAGTCAGCCGTCGTCGTCGTCGTCGTCGTCGTTGTTACCGCCACGCGCACCGGTTACGTCAAGCGGATTTCTTATTGAGCGATTGCTCATAGCTGGTTCTTTTATTATCGCTCGCGCTGCGTGTACACTACTGTGTACATGTAATACATAAGCCTCATGCGCGTATATATATGTCGATCAACCTCGTGAACGTGCGGTGCGTATAATTACTGCGGCCGTTAAGAGAGAGAGAAAATAATCAAAAACTCTCCGAAATGAATTTCGGAGCACGCGTACAACTTTGTCGCGGTTCTTATAATACATTCTCGTTCTTACACTTATAATTCTTCTTCTTCTTCTTCTTCATCGTCTGCTTCTTATCTACATAAACGCACGAAACGTACCGTGTCGTCTTTTATCTCAATTGTCATCGGACGCCACACGCACCTCCGCCGCGCGCGCGGCGCGTAAACAAACGCCTTGTCTCACGCGCTCGCGTGTAAACAGAGACCTTATTATATTATACATGTACACCGCACACTTCTCTCTCTCTCCACTTGTAGAAAGTCATCGCGCCGCGTCGTACTTACTTATATATACATTATAAGTACATATACGCGCGCTCGTGCGTACCTATATAACTTTCTCTCTTTTATATATATATATCTTACTACATATACACATTTCCACACGCAAAAAAGCACACGCGCGTACACGCGACCAAATCGTGCGACACTTTCTTATAAGTGCTACTGCTGCTGCTGCATAGCTTTACAACTCTCGCTCGGCTAACGTGGGTGCGTATTATATAGCGAAGCATGTGAGTCTCGAAGGACGCATTTTTTGACAGCTAAAAATACGGCCACTCTCTCTCTCTCTTCTCTCGCTATATAGCACATAACGTCGTCGTTGCCGTCGTTGTCTATTTCCGATATGTACATATGCTGCAAGCAAGCAAGCAACGGAACTAGCATAACTTAACCGCGTGCTCGCGCTTTTTTATCCGCATTTATATATACATACTTATATTATAGCAGACTACACGCGGTTACACTTACGACGACAGCACATAGCGCACTGATATTGCGTCTTCTGGGGGTTCCATGTATGTGTGATATGTATATATGTATACGTGTGATATTGTATATATAGGGTATATATAGGGAAAATCTCGTGTACCATTGCACGCCGGTGTGTGACTGCGAGCGGCGCGAGGCACTCGCAGATATCATCACGCGGTGCTGCGTGCCCTGTCGTCGTTTTTCCTCTCTCCCTCTCGCGCTGTTAACGGCTCGACGTGGCGGCGGCGACGACGACGACGACGTCAGAAAACGAGCCGTCGCGTACTTCCGGGTGAACGGACGGTGTTGTCTATAGGATCATCGTCGTCGGCAACGAGAAGGAAAAAGATTTAAAAAAAAAAGACAAAAGAGAAGCGGAGGAGCAGTAGACGCGAGAATTGTCGTATACGTAACATATAATAGTGTATACGCGTGTGTGTATAACGAATGTGGAGAGAGAGAGAGAGAGAGAGAGGTAGACGATAGAAGAGGGAGAACCGGAGCAAAGTGAGATATAGAAGAAGGAGGGAGAGAAAGAGAGAGAGAGAGAACGGAGCGAGTTTATAGGTTATGGCGTGCGTTCGCAACAGCAGCAGCAGCAACAGCCGAGGCGGCATCGCGATGCAGCAGGAGAAGCAACTCGACGAGGTGCCCGGGCAAAGGACGCGCTGAATGCGAGGAGAAACGGAACCAGGAGAGAGAGAAAGGAAGAGTGTATAGATACAACGACGACGAGGCACATGCGATATGTCGTCGTGCTAGGATCTATAGCAGGACGTAGAGTGAGGTAGAAAGAGTGAGAGAGAGAGAGGAAGAAAATTCACCGAGGATTAAGCGCGATAAAAGGTTCGTGTAATCGTATAGTGTGCTATCATCGTATCCCGCGCCGCGGACAGTATACATCTAGTATATACACCTATATACCTGACATGTATATAAGTATATATACAGGCGCATGCTGTCGTCGTCTCTTATACTAGGTAAATAACGAGTGTCTCTCTCGCGCATCATTATTGCATTACGTGCGTGATGTATATATATATATATGTGTATATATCTATATACATACAGACGCAGCATCAGCAGCAGCAGCAGCGACATATAGAGCGCTGGAAAGCAAATTTCGGACACATATACATATACAACGCGGTTCTCCTCGCGCGCGCATTTATATAGGGGATGACGAAACTTTTGGACCCCGGCGTCGTGGCCCACTAAATTTTGTGTGTGTGTTTTAAAAGCGGCGTCGCCGCAACTCGCGCGCGCGCGCGCGCTCGCGGTTTGGAGAAAATCCTCGACTCCACGCCGCGCGCCGCGAGAGCGCATCGCGGCGTGTATTTATAGCAGGCGCGCGCGAGCGAGCACGCGAGAGAGAGAGAAGCAAGGCGCAGACAGGAGCAATAGCGCAATTTTTATCGGACTCCAAGAGAGAGAGAGAGAATACATGTGTGTATGTGTATATAGGGAGGAACGGCAGATATACTCATACCGTTATACCCGCGAGATGATGAGATGATTTTCAAACGAGAAAAATCAGTCGAGAGGTTGCTATTGGTGTCCAGAAGCGTTGTCGCGGTGTCTACCTGTTGTGCTGTTCGTGCTTGGTGAGGGATAGAGTTTGAGTGTATGTGTGTGTGTGTGTAGGTATGTGTATGTGTGTCTGTACGGTTTATCTTGATGCAAGATAATCGCGAGAGGTCCCAGTGAAGTGAGAGTGTAATTAAAGCCTAGAGGGGCTGTTTTGACGATGGATATTTTTAGAGGGTTTCGCAGAGAGGTCATTGCTTCTGTAACGGGGGGGTGCTCATGGTGGGCGACAATGGCATTGAGAGTGTCACCGATGGAGTATAGTGTATATCATTGTTTCAATTTTGTCGGTTGTCAGTGCCTAGACATTGTTTACTTGACATTGTCATAATGTTGAGACACTTGACTCCCTTTGAATTATCCAATTTTTAAAGCCAATGTAGAATATTGTGTCGCAGCCATGACTTAGATATTGCAATTTTACATGATCACGATAAAAATAATTCATGTAGACTGGCTGCTTCACGCCTTTTTAAAATCTAAAAGATTGTGAATCTAATCTGTCACTTAGATGTTCAAGAAACTTCTTTAAGTAATTGAGATTAATTAAGTTCTTTATTTATTTTTCCTTGTGCTTCTTTCTGGTTTATTTAGAACTCTTTCTTTAAAAAAAAAATAAAAGCATGAACAGGATAAACAGTTATTTATAATGTTTAAAATTGGAGCAAGCAAAATATTATCGCCAATATTGTTATTGAAAAGCTATTTACAATGTTATACATTCTTATCTGATAGGAACAATTGAGACATTATTATTATTTTATTGTTTTTTCTAATTCAAAATATTATATAAACTAATGCGACTGTTTTAAATATTTTTCAGGTGAATGAAGATGGCACAGCATTTTGTTGCTGTGTGCGTGGTCTGTGTACTTTGTGCAGCACACAGACTATGTTTTGCTCACATGGTTGATTCGTCCCAGGTAGTGCAACAAACGACACCCAGTGTAAAATATTCAACAGAATTACCCGGTTATAGCGAACATTTATTACCCCATCGGATAAATTCGACAGAAGTGCCAGCATGGAAAGATATTCACAGGAAAGATTCCCAGAAAAATGAAAATCACAAACGTTTTAATAAAGTGCCTGATCAAAGGACGGAGAAATCCCACTATGACGATAGATTAGCAGAAGATTTGGAACACATCCGTACACATCAAGAAGCAAGACAAAAAGAATTATTGGAGAGACTAGGACAAAATAATCTAGAGTCTCCCAAGAAAAACTCCAAAGTGAACCAGACAAATGACAAAAATTTGCGTTCAAAGAGGAGTTCTGAACTGGATGAAAAGTACTTTACCAAAAAAATATTTGAACTTTATGGAGATGGAGAGAATATGACCATGGAAGGTTTTGAAAGGCTCTTAAAGAAAATGGGCCTGTTTCAATCAGAGTCCATGGGTAGTGCAGAAGAAATTCATAGTATAGATAGACTAGGTAAACAAATTTATTTTTGTATATTCTAAGAATTTTATTAATACTCCAATTATCAAGTAGATTATATCTAATTACTGATAACTTTCCATAAACAAATTTACACTCGTACGCATCGTTTTCTAAACGCGCAAATTACTTGTTGAAATTACGACGTACATATAATTGCCTCCAGATCTCGGTGAAATTTTCATTACAGTCTTACATAAAAGTTCGCTCTCTATAGCGATTTTTACATCGTCGGGATTTTGCTTACGCGCGTTTGCCATCTTGTTCGATTAGAAACAGAAAGAAAAAATGTAACGATCAATCAAACATTGATGTACGTGTGAACGGCAGAGAATAGCTGATAAAGGAATGCGAAGCTCAAATACTCAATGGTTCTCGGACGGTGACTAATTGAGTTGATTTAATGATAGCAATATATACGATTAATATCGGACCGATTTCAATCCAATGGTTTCCTCCCTCTCTTTCTTATACTTGAAAGACGTCTGTCTCGTTCACCATCAATTGGCCTATCGAATCGCTAATAAATTCTTATACGAAGCGTCCAGACGTCGCCCGTGAACCCGAAGCCGTTGAAGGCTCGTCGGACTTTCGGAAAATCATTGGCTATATGGAAACGAGACGTTTAGTAATTAAAGCTTGTTAAAAGTCAAAAGTTTCGCATTTTCGTCAATTCGTGTATAGCATTTATTTATTAAACTACTCGTAAATATCAACAACGTAATTTCCACAGATCGGTTTTAGATTAGCTTAAGTATAGATATGTTCCATGAATATGATACGAAATCTTACAAGCTTGTTTTCGTATATATATACCGGCAATGAATCATACACGAATTATGCTTACATGTTATGGAGAAAAAAAAACTGTGATTGTAGTCACTTAACTCTTTTGAGAAACTAGCGATCTGAAGCAGCTGTTGTAATTCAAGAATTAAATAACATTTAAAACGAGATATGTACTCAGCAGTGAGATAGACATAGCTATACGCTGCTGTAATTCTATGCCGCGTTCAGATAAACAGTTTTTTTTTTTTTTAAATATTTATATCAATATTGTTATCTAAAGAATAATATTATTCATTTGAAAACTGTTGCATGCGCAAATACCAACGTGATTAAAATCAAATTCTAATGTCTTTTTTTTATTATTATTATTTCAGTTAATAGAAAAGAATCCCAAAGCAATAATGGTCTGCAGGGTGATAATAAAAGTCTAGATTCGAAACAACGGGTAAGCTGTTTTAATTCAATTAGACATTTCCATTCGTTTATTAAGAAAAAAAATGTAACCTCATTATTTAATCACTAAAAAATTCCAGTTATTTGTTATAACTGCTGAAGAACACTTGTTCATTTGTCATTTTTAACTCAAGTAGATTGAGCACAAATATATCTGCACTTTAAAGCTACATTTCTGTAACAAAGTAACCAGAAGTACAACAAACAACTTTATCTCTTTTTATATTTCTGCAATGAAAAAAAAAAAATTTTTATTTCTCAATTAAACTGCGACCTTATACGCACAATTTCGCCTTTTCATGATTTTCCGGACTAAAAAAATGTCTCATATCCTCTTAACCATTCTGTACATTTTAGTGCTTAAGCAGCAAGGAACTGTTAAGCGCGTTATCGAACGACGCGGCCTACACGTCGGCGAGCGGCGACGGGGACAGCGTCAATGGCACCGGCAATACCAAGCTACCTGGCTGGTTATTCGAGCGCGTTTGCCCTGCGCTCGTTTATCAGCTTACCGCGGTCTCGGCCTCCGAACGGCCAGGCTGCGTGCGTGTACCCGAGGACTTCAAATCGTCTGAGATCGGTAACTTGGACACGGAGGAAACGGCACGCAACATGTTTCAAGGTAATCTTATACTTACGTGCGTCTGCACATATATATATGTATACGTATAGAATATCTCTCGAGCGTCGAGAAAATGTCGACAATGATTACTAAGCGAATTCCATTCGTCTTTCTCTGTTTGCAGTATGGGTGTACTCCACCGTGAGTATACTGATAATCAGCTTGTGCGGCCTTCTCGGCGTCGCCGTGATACCAGTCATGGGCAAGAGTTATTACCACCACTTATTGCAATTCTTGGTGGCGCTTGCCGTCGGCACTCTCTGCGGAGACGCCCTCATACACTTATTACCTCATGTAAGTCGTTGACCCTTACGAGGCTTCCTTAAAGTAAACACAGATGTATTATGTAATGCGCTAATAGCGCTTTATTGGGTTTATGAATGATGGATTTTAACGACGATAAATGGATTTTTATTCGTTTTTGTTTTTTCTTATGGAGTTATTGAGCGGTTAGCTTTGTGCTAATTTAATAAATATTTTTGGGTTAAAGCAGACGTTTTAGATTTAAGTGTTGAAATGTAAAGTTATTAATTTTATTAATATTTTGTAGGCAATGATGTCAAACTCACAACATAGTCATTCTCATGAAAGTAGTCAATCGCATTTATCAATAGACCATGGAGATGAAGATCACAACGCAAACATGTGGAAAGGATTTGTTGCAATGATAGGTTTAGTTATGTTCTTTTTTACTGAGAAAGCGTTGAATATAATCTCTGAGTGGAAGAAGTATAACGAAAATCGAAACCAAGTGAGTATAGTTCACATTGTTATTCTTTACGTGCGAAAGAAAATGTCATAATGATTTAATTGATGTGTGTAGCTTTACTTCTGTATCTGTTAACATTTTTAATCTTATTACAGTTGCCAGCGCGAGTAAGAGTTATGAGGGAATCAGATGCAGGAAGCAGTAATACTGTAGGTGAAAAGCTTTGCAAACACAAATATTCTACATATCCGTATTGTTACGGGGAAATTGCAACTGAAACTCAAGGTAATAATATTTTATTAACTTTTTACAGTAATTGTAATTTTGGAAAATTTAATTTCTTATGAATTTTAGATAATCTTCATACACATCAACATAATCATCATGAGAGACCGCAGACTATTGAAGAGGAAAAGCCTCTAACTTGCAATTCGACGAATTGTAACTCAGTTTCTAATAAAATAATGCAGAATGACATCGAGAAAAAGAATAACGACGATTGGAAACTGGATGATACTGTGATTACCGATACAAAGAAAGCTGTTGACGGGTCGGACGTACCGTTAAATGAAGTGGACAATTATACTGTGATTATCAGAGAGCATGAAGGAAAACATCACGGCCACGGACATGGACATAGTAATAGATATTTTATTTTTAAATTAATTTTTTATTTTTAACTTCTTTACTAAAATATTAATCAAAATAATTATATTTTCAGGTCACGTGCATTCTACACCTGACTCGATGTCAAGTGTCGCGTGGATGGTCATAATGGGTGATGGCTTACACAATTTTACTGATGGCATGGCTATAGGTGCTGCTTTTTCTGCAAATATAGCCGGAGGATTTTCAACGACCATAGCTGTGTTCTGCCACGAATTACCTCACGAATTAGGTAAAAAATTTTATTCAAATACTTATATCTATATTCATTAAATTGATTTGAATTGCTAATCATTTTTTTTTATTATGTAGGTGATTTTGCGGTCCTATTGAAAGCAGGCATGAGTGCCAAACAAGCTGTTTTTTATAATTTGTTATCATCAATACTTTGTCTCTTTGGTATGGTCTTTGGAGTATTACTTGGTGCTACACCAGCTGCCAGTAGTTGGATGTTTGCTGCAGCTGCTGGCATGTTCATTTACATAGCTCTTGTTGATATGGTACGCAATTTATTTTAAATGAAAAGTCATTTTTAGTATTTTTAAAATTATTCTCTAAAAATATGAACGAGATCCTTAAGATAATTACTTATATACCTTAGTGTGTTTATTTTTTATATATTCATTCTAACTTAACATGAATTCTGAAATTAATAAAAGAATATATATTTTTTCAGATTCCCGAACTGTCTTCGAATCACTCGGTAATGCATGGTGCTCACTGGCAGTGTCTTCTACAAGCAGCAGGACTGATAAGCGGTTTTGGCATTATGTTGATTATTGCGCTGTACGAACATGATCTCCAAAACTTATTCAACAGCTAAATTCAACAAGTCTGACTTATTTACGAAGCGAGATAGTACATAAGTCAAATTACTGATATAGTGTGTGGTCAATCCGAAGCCTAAGAGTTCAATTACAATCGAGTGTAAAGTTGAATTTCCGGTTTGAATGAGAACTTAGTGTGTGTCTTAAGGTACATTAAACTTTCATTTACCTACTGCGTGTGATCATGCTCGAAGTAATTGCATATAGTAAGTACTGTAATGATAAAAAAAACTTAGTGTACAAAGTTGTGCAGCTCGCATTTTAAGCTTATCTAAATTGTAAAAATTTTCATGCGTGCGAAATTCGATAAATTTAAACACAAAATTTAAATGGAAGTTATATATACAAAATGCCCGTTTGTATTATCGCGTTTAAACAAAAATTTTTTTTATTCGTAAAAATAGTTTTGTTTAATTATAGATTAATGGATTTCCATTATGTACGCACAGATACTGATAATGAGTTCATTTTTGTTTATATACTTGCAAGACCTAAAAACCGTTTTATTCATTTCATTATTCGATCTATTTATTAATAATCACGTGACTTGTTTTCTCTTTGAAAAACGATCATTCTTATGTAAATTTAGCTTAGAAATTAATTTTATCTTATAGTTGATATGAAATGAATCATTTATGTTATGGAAAATTTATTAATACATTTACTTCGCTGATAATCATAAAAGATGGTTTTTATTCACAAAAATGGGAACAATAAAATATGCACAGAAAGTTTATGAGCTATTTCTAGCAATACAAATTTATTTACAGTATTGTACTTTCACTAATAAGATATAGATGAAATCAAGCTCTGTTTAAATGAGTTTGCGTATTGTTCCTTTAACCATTGTTAATAGCTCTCTAATAAATTGTAAAGACCCGAACAAAAATACAAATACAAATACTAAACGAGGAATTGAAAAGCAAATGACACACTGCATACTGACACTTAAACTAAATAGAGTATTTTAACAGTTGCAACTTATTATTATTGCATTTAATAATTAGACACTCGCCGTACAAAAAAAGATTTCTTAAAATAATGTACTTTAATTTCTATAAGAGAACATTGTGCTACTATAATAACCAAAAATAAAGAAAAATATTTTTTGTTAGCTAATATAATGCGTTTAAACTTTATGCTTTCAAAGGAATAATCAACGAAGTTTTGTGTAAAGTACGATTATAGTCAGGAAGGAACGATGAGCATACTTATTAAGTAAATAGATATATAGTTTACATTTATTGAATATTTTGACATTCATTATTAGTTGATGATTATATACATATAGAAAAATGCTTATGAAATATTTTGAAGTGATTTTACCCAACGTTCCTGCCAATCGTAACTTCCTAAGATGTTACGAAATATTATTAGTTTTTAATATTTAATAAAAGAAAATTAACAGCAATAAAACATTCGTTCTTTATGAAATCATTATTTTTTGAAAAACGCGATTATATCATTTGCAATTACTCAGCGTCGTATAATATACATGTATAATTTTGTTGATGAATGCCATTGAACAAAATTTTTGTTCGTATGCAAAAGAAAAAAATTGTACAAACGTGTATAATATTTTCTTTATACTTGTAAAAGAATAAATAGCTACAATCATGTCTATTTTATAACAAAAAGGGAAAAAAATCATTGTACAAGTTTTAGCATTTTGAATGCAAATCTATGAGCATACAATGCGTCTTTAATCAATATTTACATGTCTTAATTTCATTAATTCGTGAAATACTTAACCCTAAACACAAAATCACCGGTGTAAACAAAAAGGACTGCATTTTATATAATATAAAGAAATTTTACTATTGTTCGTGTATATAGATTTTTAAGAAAATTTTTCGACATTCTTTTACTTATTTTTCATAAATGTTGTTATGCCCAAGTTTTATTATACAAGATGAATAAACATAATAATATAAAAAGTTAGGTTTTATTAAAATTAACCACACAAAAGTCAGTTCGTCAATAAAATTATAAACATTCAAAGTGTGAATAAACGTTTTAAGTAGAGCTTGCGCTTCAGAAGCTTTAAATCAAATGTACACAAACTGATTTTTTTATACAATGCAACGATACTAAAAATAAATATTTTTTTCGTATGCTGTTTTACAAAGATCAATACTGTTGTAAATACTTTCTTATCTACTTGTATATACATTTTTTTAAAGTGTTTTTTTTTAAACGCTGAAGGAACCCACGTCTTATGAAGAAATACGAATGAATGTGTTAAATTTTTGTTAAATAATGACAGGAAGTCAGTTTTTAAAAGATACTAATTTAAAATACACCGTAAGTGGATGATTATAATGGTGATAATTCATTATATTCGAATCGCAAGCTCATTCAGTGTTCGATCTTGGGAAAATAATTCATTTTTATCGAAATAATGTGTATTCTACAAGAACTCTTATAGCAAAAATGATACAGTTTGTATATTTTTCGGGGTGCTAATAAACGTATAATGTATTCTACTATAATTACATTTGTGTATTTATTTCCAATAAGCACTTTTACCATTTAAGCAGAGGAAGGTAAGTAAACAAAATTAATCAGTTTAAGTTTGTAAAACGTTTTTTTTTATAAAATTATGTATTTTATGTACAACTTTATAATAACTTATAAATATACAAGCATTTACTGCAATAAATAATTATTAAAGTTATGATTTTTGGTTAAAAACAAGATTATTTGACATTTTTACAGAAAAATAACGAAAAATATATATACAACTGGCTTTTTTTACATTGGTATAAGGTCATCTCTATCACTCATTTGTGCAGTAAGACTAAAAGCTGTATCAGTACTTGTTTCACTGTTAACACTTTCATTGAAAGTTGACTTTTTGTTTACGACATCGTTCATCTCTCGCATTATACCAGCCATATCGTCGTCAGGATCAATTTCTTGAGTATCTCCTATTACATCTATCTCCATACCTGACTTTTCTTTTGTTAAAACGTTTTGAACTTGCATCTTTTCCTCTTGAAACTAAAATTATATTACAAAAGTAAGTACTACTTATGTATTAAAGTAAAAAGAAATAAATTCGACAAAAAATACATACTTTCATGGGTTCTAATTTGAATTCGCTTGGTACTTGAGCATGAAATACACAATATGTATCAAAAATTACAGACACAGGTTCATGACAAGGCATATCACCTTCAATGGCTCCACAAGCTTTAAATAAAACTTGATTTTGGTCCTAAAAGAACAATGCTATATAAGAAAAGTTTTTGGTTAAACTACGAAATAAATTATTATTAGTTAATTGAGAATAACATACCTTGAGTATATGCTTACGACAGTACTTCGATGACGGTAACGTACGTTCGCCACACTTAACTCCTCCCTCAGTGAAAATGCATTTTTGCATACTAGGTGTTTTTTGAGATAAACCATCTGTATTGTGAGAACGACGATCTATCGATTTTTTATACATAAGGGCTTCTATACCGCTTCTTCTATGGTAACCATTTAAAGCTTTCAATTTTTGATAGAGTTTCTTTTCTTTTGCAGATTCTTTAGATTGATCATGAATACTACCTAAAATTTATGAAAAAATTGATTTAGCATTGCTACAGTTTAATGTTAAATGTCGTACTTAATGTTTTCTGTATTGTTTACTTACATAAAGTTTCTTTTTCCTTTTTTAAAGCGTGTAAATACTTTCGTCTTTTCTCTCTCAATGTGTATTGTAACCTTTTGAATTGGTCAATGTATAGAGATTGTAATCTCATCAATTTTTCTCTAGCGATGTAAACAACTTCTTCAGCAGTGTATATTCCAGCATGTCTTAAAAATGAAAAATAATCGTTACACATATGTAATCTTCATTTATCAAAAAAATAAAATCTTCAATAATACACTATTAGTGCGAATCCAATATACTAATAGTAACTTAATTTGAAATATTATCAATAAAAATTCCTTAAATAAAATTTGAAACAGTTACCTTAAAGGATCTTCCTCTGGGCTATGTAGACTTTCATTATCGCTATCGTCAAGATAAGTTCCTCTCACAGTATCAGTTATTAAGGTTGGTTCAACATCACTATCTGAAGAACTGGCATAATCTAAAATAGTTGGTCCTTTTGCATTCACTCTATTTGCATCAATTTCAACTGAAATCGAAAGATAATTTATATAAAATATAGATTTGATAATTAATGTTTTAAATTGTTAAAAACATAGACTTACAAAATGGATTTAAATGTTCCGATTTGTTTGGCTCTTGTTCTGCTTTCTCTACCTTTTCAGTTTCATCCGATGCCTTCACATAGTGTCCAAGATTTAATAACAAAGTCTCCGGACTCTCTGGTAAAGAATGTTTTAGTTGACCTTTTGATCTTGCCACTTGTGCTTTCCTTGCATGATCTGCACAATAACTACTTAAAAGGTATCACTGTTAAAATAGATGTTATATTAAGAATAATTTATTAAGATATTTCATATTATACTTACGACACTTCTCTTCTGTCTGATTTGGGAGCTGCATTTTGACATTTGCGACCATTAATATTATATATAAAAGAACATTGTTTAAATGGAGCTTTGGGATCTTCTAAAATATGTCTTGGACAATATGAATAAGAATCCATACAGGGTTGATGGCATTCATATGATGTATAAGCACACTGACGATTTTCTTTTGTCTGCTTTGCAAGAGTATTCATGGCTGAAGCTGTAGCAGTTGGAGCAGGCATTGTTGCTTTAGGGACTCGAAACATGTCCTACCTGAAAAGATTGATAATTACATGTAGATATTATGATAATTTTGATAATAAAACTAATTGAATTGTTAAAAGACTGTATCGTCGCTCCTTACGAAGACTAGCACATCCCGCAATTCCCGGCGAAGATTAGCACATTTCGCGCTATAGCCTATTGAATTTTAGATAATTTATGCAAATCAAAGATATAAGAATATTTGCGTACAAAAACGTCTTATCGTGTCTAATTAATATGTATATTCATTCCTCCATAGATTTAATAAGTAAAATTCAAAGTGGATGAGCTAGTTTTCGCCGGGAGAACGCGAAATGTGCTAGTCTTTGTACGGAGCGACGATATGTACAAAAAAAAATTATTTGATTATAAAAATTATTATGACAATAAAAAGCAAATAATTAAGTAATTTTTTAAAAAATTTTCGTAAATAAAATTTTTATTTGTAAAGAAGTAAATTCTAGATGATTCTTTTTATGAATAAATAAATTCATAGCTTGAAAATAGAATCGTTAAGTAGTTAGAAAATTTGAAACATTCTATTAAAGATTTTGCGCGACAACATTAAGAACACATTTTCACATGTGTAACATTGATTGAGAATTTTAAAAGACACTAAAAAACACTTCACCTGTCAGTCAACGAAATCTCAAATTCGAAATTACCGCGCAAATTCATTCGCGTAATAAGCTGATCAAAGCAATATCTTCTAATTCCCCGAATTCACCGACTAAACTTAAAAGAACCACACGACAATATTTCTAAAAATCAAATTAATATTTCCATTCGAAAACCATCCGAAACATCGCGATTAAATAAAAAATTTAGTCGCGATGACGACGAGCGCGGTGATGAAGGAGGACAGGGCCGTGGCCATTTTGCGCGGCGGTGTGCGTCGTGTGGTGGTGCGTTGGTGCGTCGCCGTCGCCGTCGAGAAAAAAAGAGAGAGAGATATCGCCCCGTGTGTCCGTGCACCACTTACGTCGTCGTCGACCTCGTCGTTGTCCCGGGTGCGCGTCTCTTCACCGAGAGAACCTCGTCGTTACGATAGAGAAAAGAGAGAGAGAAAGATATTGATAAAGGAAAAGAGAGAACGAGGCACGCGCGCGCGTGCGCTGCCTTCCAAACGGCCCATCATCAGCATCATCATCTTCGACCGCCTATATATCTGCCCCAAGGTGGCCTGGCTTTTATAATATTGTTATGTGCGTGTGACGACGCGCCTCTAGACATATTATAACAAAACAAACAAACAAAGCTGCTGCTGCTGTTTGCTGCGCGGCCGTCGATGCTGTTGCTGCTGCTGGTACAGCCGCTAATGTGTGGCTGGTGTGGCAGCCACGATATCCAAAACCACAATCTCCACATACGCTATTAGGTACACACACTTTTGCAGCAACGACGACGAGAGATCGAGAAACAGAGAGAGAGAAAGAGAGAAACGCAGACGCCTTGCCTCTTCCTTCCCCTTTGTGTAGAGACATGCAGATAGAGGAAGGCTGCACTCCCCAGGTCGTCGACGACGAGAGATCCTGAGAGAACGAGATTGAGTGATATTCAAAGTCGTCGTCTTCGTCGTCGTCTCTCCCTCCCCCGGCAGACAGGCAGTCAAGCTGCAGTACGTAAGCGAGAGCCAGAGAGCCATCCATCACACATGAAAAATTTTACTCGCGCGAAAGAGAGAGAGAGAGAAAGAGAGCGAGAGAGATACGTATACCTATATATACCAAACATTCACACATACACACACACACATACACATATACTCACATATGATTGAGTTGACGTACCTCGTATATATTTTATTATCCGCTTTCTGCCGTTATCAGCCAAGGCAGAGAGTCCCAGAGCGAGGCGTCGAATATTATCAATAACAATATATATAGTTATTTACAATATATAAATATATATATATACACTTAAGATAAAAATAAAAAAAAAATTAAGTTGTGACACGCGCGATATACCGGTCCCGAGAGTACACGCAACAAGCCCTTGTTTCGTCGGTATATTGAAAATATATAGTAAACTGAAGAGAGATTAGAGAAGGGCGCTCGCACGCACACAGACTGTTATCGAGTGCCGCCGCCACGGTGCGAGAGCGGTATATATACATATATATATATATATGTCGGTCTATTATATATATGTATATACAAGAAGCGCGTTACGTAGGATAGGTGTTATCGCGACGGTGGTGCGCATCGGAGTAAAGTGCGCACACGATGTGAGATGGCTTGCGAGCGAGAGCGCGAGCGCGAACCGCGAGTGTATATAGTATAGAAAATGTACATATAGGTATAGCATATATATAAAAGCGTATGAGTATATAGGAGGTGGTGGGGTTGAGAGAGGGGGTAGGGGGGGGGGTACTGGGTGACCAGCAGCGCGCTCATCGTTCTTTTTACGAAGCAGAACGCAACGAGAGAGAGAGAGAGAGATAGGTATATATATGTATTGGGTAGGGGCCATTTGTTGCTCTCTTATATATACTCGCGTATTAAGGACATTGTCCGGCCGGTTATATCAACGTCGCAAAGAAAAAACTTGTGATCTAAAAATATGATTAATGATGCAAACTTCTTTATGGGCTTTCGAATATTCATTATTCCAAAAATAATTAAAAATTATATGATCTTATATACAAGGTGTCAATAAGAATTTTTTTAGTTTATTTTTTTTAAATTAATAAACATATTTCGTATGATATTCAATTAAAGACATGTTGTTTAAGATACATAGATTGTACATTTGCTTCAATAATTTTGAAAATACGTATATTAGTCGAAAAATGCAAAGAATGAAATACAGTAAGGGTATTGATATTTTATCAGAATGCTAAAATGTTAGATGGGTATTTTCTCAGAAAATATACTATCTTTTAAATTCGACAGTAGATGGACGAATCAGCGTTAATTAGTAACTTGAACTTTCAAGCCAAAATATATATTTTACTAGGAGGAAGTATTGAAAATAAACGGAAGATAACTTTTTATTATGATCTATCTTTTAACAATAGGTTGTATAATAGATCGAAAATTGGAACCATGACTTGGACAATAGTAAAAAAGTATTATTATTTATACATTCGAAACTGATATAAATATATTAACAAAGTATCAGGATTAACTTAAATTTAGCGAAAATCAATTTAAATTGATTTGAAACCCGATGAAAATTATAATAGCAATCGTCATACGCGTTGTCCAAGTTTAGATAAATGGATTGCAAAACAATATTCTAGATTTAAGGTGGTTCTACTCATACCGCAAAACTGGGAAAAGCTTCTAAAAGAAATATACAAATACTCTTCAAAGTCACAGAAATGATACCATATGTTTGTTTGCATACAATGCCGATCAAATTTTTGAAAAAAAAATTATTGAAAACGGTTCTTTTTACATGAGAGTAAATGAGCGCTATATCAGCTGTGACAGAAAGTAATAGTATTACTCCATAAAAAACGGGACTTCAAAAAAAAAACACAGCTTAATAAAGATTAAATTCGGCTTTTTCTTTTAAGTTTATCAAATATGTGTCGAGCCACATGTGTGAGCGGCACAAACTATGCCTGTGAGAAGAACCACCTTAAAAGTTTGAAAAAGTTTCGCTTAGTGGTCTTGGAAATATTGTTTCTTAGTCATTATGCTCAGTATCTGTCCAAGTATTGGGTACCTTATCTGTGTGTCTGTTACTACTTAGTGCTGAAGCCGGGGGGGGGGGGGGGTTCCGTAGTCTTTTCAAAAGGCAAGCTGACACCAAGTGCTTTTTTATATATTTTTTCATGCCGAATCCAAATTTTGATGGTGAATTGTTGAAAAAATCCGTTTTTACTTAGTATCAAAAATTGCAAAAATATTAAATTTTCGACTTTTTTGTAATAAAAAAATACTATACTATTCTTCAGATCATTTTAAACAAAAGAGTCTCTTACAAGTTTTTCGTGAAAGTGCATTCTAAAGCCACAAAAAATGCTCAAAGTTTAAGGAAATGAGCGTGCGTGTACAATTCGGCGACGTCGACGCGGCGCCCGAATCAGTGTTTCTTTTTAAAATTTGAGCAAAACTTATAAGAGACTTTTTTGTTTAAAATGATCTAAAAAAATACGAGAGTATTTTTTTTATTACTAAAAAGTCGAAAATTTAATATTTTTGCAAGAAATTGTTGATTGCAACAAATAAAGATGGATCTTTTCAACAATCCATCATCTAGATTCGGATTCAGCATGAAAAAATACATTAAAAAAACTTGGTCCCAGCTTGCCTTTTGAAAAGGCTTCTGCATTATCTAGTAATTCCGAACAGGAGCTATTCAGAACACAAAAATGATTATTTTTAAATAAAATATAAAAAAATCAATTACATAAAATTATAATACTTTTTACAAGAAAAAGAAAATTCCAAAAAAATCGAAGACATTCCTTTTTATTCGATATATAGCTCGTTTCTCGACATTGTAGTTTTTCAAAATCACTGCATTTTCTATAATTTAATCGATAGGTAGAAATAAAATTTGAAAAATTGAAATCAAATATCATGTCGTTGCTCCCTACGAAGACTATCGGCATCTCTCAAATTACAGCAAACACTAGCATATTTTACACTGTTTCCGCGAAGACTAGCACATTTAGATTACTTAGCACTAATATTGTAAACTTTATGAAAATTATAAAAGTATAAGAATATTGACATATAAAAAAAGTCTTACCCTGGTAGAAATCGCCCATTTTTCCCCCATTATGAAACGATTTTTCTACCATTTTTCTCCTATTTTTCTCCTATTTTATGGCCATTTCAGTCGACTGGCCATAAAATGGGAGAAAAATGAGAAATTTCTACTAGGGTAGTATCTTATTTTTTAGAACACTGGAAGTCTCAAATAGGCGCTTCTCGCGTACTATCGTGGACCAATTACAGTCATCTTTTTTTTTTTACATAAGAAGATTAAAAGTAAATAATAAATTTAATAATTTGACTTATTCATTTTAAGTTTGTTTTGAAAAATTAATGCATAAATATACATGCTAATTATACATAATAATAAAAAACATTAAGACTTTTTTGTGCGCAAATATTCTTTTATACTCTTTGATTTTAATAAATCCTTCTAATTTGTTTTTTTTTACCGTTCTGAGAAAATACCTAGCTAACATTTCGAATTACGTAAAACCGTAATATAGACAAGGCGTAAGCTAATAGGGTTAAGACCTGTCTTGAAAGAATTCCATTATGAAAATAAATATCTAAAGATCCACGGTTGCAAAATTTCGGAATAATTAATTAACCACTAGTAAAATCTAATTGTTTATATTAATAACATTATTGTTCTCGATCCAGCGAGGGTCATGGTGTTTTTTTAAATAAAAATAAAAAAACAAGCTTTTAATAATTATGGCGACGTTTCGTTGGCTAGTGCGTCAAATGTATAAATAAGAATAATGTAATCAAAAAGAGGATATATTTACTTCAAGTCGAACGTTAATTCCAACTTTAACAAAATTTAAAATATAAGGTTTCGCTCCTTGTTATTGTTTTGATTCGAATTGTATACATATCCTGACTATATAAACCCTTTATCTACCAGAAAACATTTTTTAATCTGTTTTTCACTTTAAATAAACAGCCTGAAGAGGTTGACGCACTAGCCAACCAAACGTCGCCATAATTTTTAAGAACTTGTTTTTTTATTTTTATTTAAAAAAATACCATGACCCCCGCCGGATCGAGAAACAATAATGTTATTAATACTACTTTGGAGGGTGAGAAGTTTTATTCATCATGCTACTTATGTATAGGTACCAGCTCTTTTTTTTTAACAAAAGATTGTGCGGCTATTTCTTTAATGAATAATATCTGTATTTGTAATGTTACAATTTGGGGTTGGAAAATTTGAGATATTAGCAGATCTTAGATATAAATGCGAGAGGACGCCCTCCCCACGCCCAGCGCGCGGTGATCTACCCAACCTCCTTAACTCTTAGAGAGCCGGGATGACGCCTTGAGGCGTCATATCAATGACTCGCCGACATTTGGCAATAGTTTGATCAAAAGCGGGGGACTTTTTTCCCTCATTTCTATGGAGATACTCTCAAATTCCGGCCCTTTAAGGGTTAACAGCTTCGCCCTTATGCTTAAATGGAAATTTCCAGGTTCTTTGGTCTGACCAAATCTTTACCACCTTAATTTCGTAATTACTATATCTGCCGCTATTGCGGAAAGTTTCGCTAGGTACGCTCGCTCGATTTTCCACTCGCTTTTCCATACGCAGAGAAAGCGCCTGTAAGATTATTATATTGGAATATAACTATCGGAAAATACCATTTTCCTTTGTAATATTACCAAGAATATGTATACCGATTTATTAGTCTCCTTTCTGAGGGTTTCATATAGGTTGATCCCATGATCAGGAGTATATACCTGGGTAATCCTCGTCTCGCCGCTTGTAATTTCCAACTTATTAAGGTCTTGCAAGTTTTTGATGGTGAAATTCTTCCTTGTGGGAAATACTACTCTTACGTTAAGTGTTTACGACCGGTACAGCTTAAACTATTGTCTCAAAAATTTACGACTCTTAATGTTTCCTGGAAAACGCTCCATGCAGAAGCTTAGGGATTTCTGCATATTCTGGGAATTCGTCTGCTTTGTCTAGATTTTATCCGAACGTTATTTATATCGTTTATTTCACCGTAAAAAGTAATAATTTTGATGTAGAAGAAATTTAGCATAAATAAATAGAAGCAAAAACTCATCTAATTTTCAAATTTCGCCTTTAATTTGTCCACAAATATATGAACTCCATTACTACTGTACCATTACCTTCGTAAATCCCATCATTTTGCATATACGGGGAAAAAGGGAAAGTAGTTTTATGGCTATAAGCTTACTCTAATTTGTCCAAAGCACGTCTCGAATAAACCCTTACAGTCTTTTCTGAATTCTATACCTGGTCTTATATTACCGCTTAAAATTGTCTGGCGCGCAAGCGTCTTTTGCACAGCGGGAGTGCGCTTGCGCGTCGCTTATATGCACAGAATACATAGCATAGCAGAAACTATAGGTGTAGACAGGGATGAACGAAACGCAGGGTTTTATTGCATCGACGGCCCCCTCTGTTCGCGAGTTGTCTATATACTCGTCCGAATAATAAAAACTCCTACAGCAATAATGTTGAGAGCACGGTTTTCCGAAGTATGTATTATTATTATGTGAATCCACGTGCTATTTATAAATAACTATTTGCATTGTTTTTTTTTTCCAAACGTGTAAACAGTCGAAATGAGATGATTTTTTGTTGTATAAAGGTTATGTCGACGTGCCTGTGATTTTATGACGCAACGTCTTGCAATAATAACGTCGCGTACAAACATGAGTTTTTCGGGGTTTTGAGTTGTAAATGTTAACGTGGTATAGAATTGTTAGTGAAAAAAACTATGACAAACAGAGAAATGGAACTTCTTTTAGTACATATGGTATATATTAATGAGATCATGAAATAAGAGAGAGAGAGAAAGGGGGAAAGATATAATTGCGGGGAAGTTACTCTTATAACAAATCGATAAAAACTACGAGGAAGACGTTTCTCGCTTGCGACATCTGAAGGGTGAAATTATGAAGATTCATTCAGTATATTTTTATGCATATATATCTACACAGATATTTGAATACCAGTGATTTTTTACACATGATGATTTTTGTACACACACAATGACTTTTGCTTTTTTCATAAAGAAAAAAATTATTTATAAAGTTCAATTCTCTCTTTCACTACAACACTATTATGTTACATAATTTATACTTTATGACTTTTACCATTTTTTCATTGCATATATTGTATTCGGCAAATACTTGACTTATATATTTTATTGTAACTTTTTCACTGATACAGTTATTATTGTACCTTATGTAATCATTGAACACATTTGCAATATGTATAAAAATTAATTTTTCATCTGATATTTTATTAATACACTATATGTTTTGATAAGTATATTATTTTCAGTCGTTAAAAGGTGTACATTTATCTGAATAATCATCCTTATTATTACTGATATTCTTAAATTTTGTTTATGAATCAATGTCTTGGAAATAAACATTGTTATACAAAAAAAAAATGGTTTATTTTATGTGCTCTGATATTATTCAATATATCACTTTGGATTTATTTTACTCGTCAAAAATACTTTTGTACTCACCTCATTAACGTACGCTACAAACCTTCTTTTTTTTTGCAAAAAAAATTTCGCGAGCACGAAAGAAAACTGAACTTTTTCTGGTACGTTAAAGTAACATACTTTTTGCCTTTTTAGATGAATGTATATAAACTTCATTTTATATTAGTTTACTCCATGTATTTGATTGTTTATTTTCGCGCGTCACCGCACATTTTTTATACACCGACTAAGTTCTCACAAACACCGGCAATTGCATGGTCGGATGCGTCTTAAATCCTTTCCTAATCTATCAGTTCTACTATTCGCGAAAGATTATTGATAGCGTACGAGAAACTTCTGCGGCACAGCTTACTAAATTTTTTACGTGCGCTATTTTTGACAGTATTCCATGTCGTTAAAAATGCAGAAAATATGTTACTTTAACGAACGTAACGAACGTAACGAACGTAACGTTTTACGTACGTAAAGAAAATAAGTTTTTCTTCGCAAAATTCTCTGCAAAAATTTCCGACAATCTTTTTTAAACGCTAAAAACCAGAAAACTTTTCTTAAAAAAAAAAAAAAAAAAAAAAAAAATAGATGTGTAGCGTACGCGAAAACCTTGTTTAACGACGTTCTATTAAGACTCTCGAGTCAAGCAAGAGACGTTGCCATGTTCGCAAAGTCTAGCGGAAAGGATTAACAAACGTATATTTCCATACTTTTGATCACCAATATCTAAAAAATTTTCGTGGCTCCATGCATTTTTTAAGTGATCATTGCAAAGCTGAAATCTTAAACTATAACCATCTCTTTTCTTAACTTCCTCCGCATTCAACTTCTATATTTATTTTGAAAGTTTCTACTAAAAAACGTGATTATCTATTGACATAGCAATGCATTGCCATCTAAAAATATATATTTTCAAGAATTTTTTTACTTAAAAATGTTCGTGGCAAATTTGGTTAAAAAAAATAAGTCTACGCATTCAACCTCATTTTGATAGAACCACCTTATCAGATAGACAGCCTCTTTTTATTAATACTTCTTGTCGTTCTTGAATCATAAGCCAAAAACTTTTTCAGAAGTTGTTGTTTTTTTAATTTGACGTGTATTCAGTATTAAACATTATACCTCAGTTTATCAAAAATGTGGTATTTTAATTTTTACATCGTCAAATATTCGAATTTGTTTATAAGCGACTGTTTAAGTTAAATAATCTTAATAGTTCTTCCTGTCTCTCTTCGTATATAGTCCCGTTATTCTAGTTTTTGGATTCAAACTTTGACTCTTCGTTTCTTGTTTGCAAATGTTTATTAAAATGTTTGCAAATGTTTATTAAAATGTTTGCAATCATCAAATTCAATTGCACTTTTTTTAACATAAACGGTACATACACAATAAGCCGATCTATCGTAGACAGCTTGTGGGCGTCGCATTTTTCCCCCTCCTCAAGCCGACCGGCATGATCAGGTTCTCCAATGAGATCAGCGTCTTCTAGCCCCGCTCCAAACTTGCCGAAGGGTAGTTTTGTATTCGCCCTCGTGGTTGGATGAATGGGTCCCCCTACACCTGCCGGCTTGCTATAAAAGCCGGGGCCAAAGGCACACAAAGTACTTACTTGTGTTCTAGCTGCCGCCTGTGCAACTTGGATTTTCTCAGTGTTCTCTAGAAATTTTCCAAGTTACCTTAGAAAATTAGTGTTATGGTGCATTTGTGTTATCGCTCTGATACTGGAGTTCCAATCTAATATCTGTTTCAACTACGTCTGAAGTTCGTTACTTCAATCCTGTGATATATGGTATGTAAATTCTGAAATATCTTCAAAATTTTAGAACATTATTTCTTTGAATTACTAAATCTGTGCTTAGCAAAATTGCGTCCTCGAAGTAATTGGTTTTTTTCGCATGTTTGAAATCATAATACTTGTTTTAAAAGCGCGACCGCGCTCCTTGATATTCCGCAACTAAATGTCGTTTTGTGGTTCGGGTTAAAAAGGTTTAAAAATATAAAGTTCATCATTTTGGTCTTTAAAGATTTCATCTTTAAACAAATGTGTGTCTATATGTGTTGCATATAATTGTTATTCTTGCATTGCTCACATACCGATTTTTACAATTTTCGATATATATATAGGTTTTACGTATTCGTTACAGAATAATATAGCGTTTTGCATGATATAAGCGCCGCGTATACTAACTGAATAATCCTTTGTTTTATAGGATTGTTTTGGGGGAGTTTTTGTAAATCAGTAGTCCCTTCCAACGACTTGGCCACTTGTTTAATACCGTAAATCGAATTATATAAATAATGATAGGTCTATGTATAATTGTAGTGACAATCGGTGTGGTGATGATCGTGAACAGATCACTTCCATATTACGTTTGTATAGTTATTAAAGTGCTTGGGCGTTTGATACGGATTATACGGGATATATTGCACGTATGTATTTGTCTACTATACGAACTGGTTGAGGATAAAATCGCCGATTTATGGTTTTACGTGCTTCGATCGGCTCTGAGATATAGGAGAAGACTTTACGAACTTATTGACTAGATTTACGATTAGAAATCGCTTGTATGGTAATGATAATGGAGACGTTTTATAACAATTATAATATAAAGTTCCAAAACATGTTGAAATTTTTTAACAAGACAATTTTTAACTATAATTACAGTAATATTAATATTTTGATGCAATATAGATTTCAACCCATTTTAACAGATAATTTAAACAGTGCAATCGAAATTTTATATTTTTGCTTTGAAATTCAATTATAATTTCTTAAATATTTAATATTAAATTATGTACTAGAGTTAAATAGAATTCAGTAAAGCTGAAAACTTAATTTATCAGTAATAGTTTGTAATAAAGAATTAGTGAAAATTGCTCTACTATTTAAATTAGTGGAAAAAACTATTAATTTATTAGTAAATATTCACAATTTGATTAGTATTTTTTTTAAACTACTAATCAAATTGGTACAAATTAAATTAGTAGTTTTAAATAACTACTGAATGAAATAGTAAATATGCACTAATAAATTAGTAGTTTTTTCCACTATTTGAAATGGTGGAGCAATTTTCACTAACTCAACTTTAGAGAGTACGAATCTTTGTAACATATTAAATTAATTAAAAGATTGTAAGAAATTTGTTATTAATAATTTATTGTAATTTTAAAAATAAATAAATGGTCCAACGACGTTTAATTGACTTAAAATGACATCGTCTATGAACTTTTAATATAATTTTGCTTCGTCACTCGCGACTAAAATTTTTTAAACTGCGCGGCATTCGCTATAAACTCGATCGGTATCCATAACTCCTCGTTTTATAATCAATAGGTCACTATGAGAAGAGTACATTTTGGATATAATTTAATCTCTCTCTCTCTTTTAAAAAAATTTAATGCATATATTATCCATTTGCTCAAACTACAATAACAATAACAGCAATAAAAAAGAAATTTCCATTAATTTGAATTCCGCGAATCTCTCTCTATAATCTCTTCTCGATTACCGATCAAGTCGAAGTGACATGTTACTGTATTACAAAAACAACAGACAGAACCTTAGAATAACATCCTCTCAAATTGCAAATGCTTTAAACTCTCTTTCGCATGGGGCTAACAATCGTATTTTTAGATTTAACCATACGAAAAAAATATTATGCATGTTATTTGACGATGTTTGAAAAAAAAAAAGTCTAAACAATGTCGGTGGCCCTGCAGAGGATCATCATATATCATCAAGGCGACAACCAACAGGATTGCAGGCTCGGTGCTGATCCTAGCATCGAGTCTCGATAGGAGTTTTCTTCTACTACTACTACTATACATCGCATCATCTAAACAAGGAGCGGATCGATCTATCGATCCGCAATATTGCCCCGACCAACCGCATTGCATCGTGAATTTAGCGACGCATGCGCTGGTCGCGCCATCATCAGGAGAGCGTCAGCAGCGACGCCAAGCACATCTACAGCGACGACGTGAGCATCACAGTGTTGGAGCAGCCCCCGCCTGCCCGCGCGCGCCCGCCGCCCTGTGTGTCGTGTGCCGCCGCCGCCACCACCGCAATCGCGGCAGCAGTCTGTACGTTCCGCCTGGCCAGGTTGTACATATAAATGGCGGACGATGAAAAATGGTACTTCTCCAAAGAGCAACTGGGGAATACCCCGAGCCGGAAGTGCGGTATAGACGCCGATAAGGAATTAAGTTATCGGCAACAAGCCGCGAACTTCATTCAGGATATGGGACAACGTCTAGTAGTGTACGAATCTCAAATCTTCTTTTCTTTAAAAATCTACAAAATCGAATGCATCACATGTACCCCGCACACGATTTCACTCGCATCCCCTCCGTCAGCGTGTGCTATAAGAGTGCTACATTGAAGTGCGTGCGTGCGTACGTACACGCGTGCGTGTTTGTGCATCATCCTTTTGTTCTCACGCCCGCGCGTGTGTATGTGTTTTTGTGCGCTTCATTATAGCTACGACACTACGAGTACACGCTGAAAAGAAAAAATGTTTTTGCGTGCATGGTTTAAAAACTGTGTACTACAAAAGTGTGATGAAATGAGCAACCGCGTGGTTACACGCTTCTCCCTTCGAGAGTGCACAGTATATTCAAATGCAGTGTTTTTTCTAAGGGTGAAGTTAAGACACGACGCGGTGCAACGTCGTCTTCGTCGTCATGTGTCGCGTTACATTGAGAGAGAGAGAGTAAGGCGTCTCGTGTATACGTGTGTACACGAGACTGAGAGAGATGGAGATATATATAGTGCGTGCGTGTGAGTGAGTAAGAGAGAGAGAGAAACGGAGGTCACGCGTCGCACGCGCAACCACGAGAACAAGAACGAAATCTTATGCTCGGGTCGCGGGATGCGAGGCGTCGACCCGACGTTTTCTCCTCTGTCCTCAGCATCTCCATTTCGTGAGGTAAGAGAGGCACGTATACACAACGCGTCTGCGTAACCTCTACGTTCTCTCTCTATCTCGTGTGCGCGCGTGCGTGTGTTGAGAAGGAGGCCGTTGCCTAAAGCAGGTCAGCGGCTCGCGTGGCTTGCGTCCTCGTGGCTACTCTCCTTCTTTTCACACGCGTGTCTGTGTCCATAAAGTGGTACCTCTCATACCTCTCAATGAACGCAATTCACGACTTTGACGACGATAATAATGAAAATGTCCTTTTTTTTTTCAAGCTATTTTCAGGAATTTTTTTTATAGAAGAGAGCATTGAGGCCTTTCACGGTGGAAGTAAGCTGCTCCACGATGCAGCTGGCATTGGGTGGGAGGTTTATACCTGACGAGGGCAGGGTAACTGAAATTCTTAGATGTTTGTATAAAGTACATTCAGGTTCAGATGGGTCTAAAAGTAATAATATACAATTGATGTTTTGGTTTCAATATATAGGTCTTCTGAATGGGGCAAAAACATTAGGATCATTGATGAATGTTATTTAAGTTCTAGATCAGAATACTAAGTAAACTGTTTGAAAAACCTCCTGTCAGATATTTAAAATTTTTAATTTATTTAATGGGTATTCGTTTAAAGTAATATAACATTTTTAAGAATACACTTATATGTTAAACGTTACATTTAAAAGTTCAATACTTTTTGTTTACAAAAAATCGAGGTAATAGTTAAAAATTATTATTACGTAAAATTTAATTGCCAATTTATGTAAATTCAGTTCTTATTTTTATCACAGTTGGTTATTTCATAACATTGGGACTTCCAGTTCTGATTATCATTGTAATGACTAAGACTAGAATGTATCAGATTCTAATCATTCTTTAGATGGGTATTTTTTTTCTTATTAAAAAGAATAATAGGAGATTTAAGGAAAAGAAAATAGAATTTATCCATGTAGATTAAATTAGTTTAACTGCAGTAAAAATTAATTTCACGAATTTTAATAATGTTAAGAATGAAGAAAAGAATTATATTTCAAACTATATTAGTTACATTTTGTTAAGGTAATTATTTTGTAGCCATTGGGTAATCAAATTAATGCAATAATATTAGGCAGAAAGGTAGATTATCAATTTGTTAGGCAAAACAGACATTGACAACAATTATTTCTTCTTAGTTGACAATTGAGGATAACAATTACTGTTCTTTATCACACATAAACTATTTGTACGCAAAAACTTTTTCCAGCGATATAAGTAGTTGTCTGTAAAAGTGTATATATATGAAGAATTTAAATTTTTTTACTTTTATATATTTAATCAAAAAATTTACATAAGTCTTACAGAAGTATAAGAGATGACTTGTATATTCTTAGTTAAATTAATTTGGATTCAAATTTATAACAATTATATGTAGTAAGGTTCAATTTTCATATGTTTTTTTTTATTTAAAGCAAGATTATTATTTTTCATATTTCACTGATATAGACATCTATTTTATACATGTGATGCTAACATTTTGTACATAACCTATTTAATAGTTACATTTATTAATATTTTCTCTATGTTTATTTTAAACAGGTCCCAATTATGCATAAACACAGCCATTGTGTACATGCATCGATTTTATGTTTATCACTCGCTGACCCACTTTCATAGAAACTCTATGGCTGCTGCTGCTTTGTTTTTAGCAGCAAAAGTAGAGGAACAACCTAGGAAATTGGAACACGTGATAAAAGTAGCACACATGTGTCTCCATAGAGATGCTCCAACCCTGGACACAAAAGCAGACGCTTATATGGAGCAAGCAGCAGATTTGGTTTTCAACGAAAATGTGCTTCTTCAAACCCTTGGATTTGATGTTGCAATCGATCATCCACACACCCATGTTGTGAGGTGCTGTCACCTCGTTAAAGGTATTTTCTATAGCTAAATTTAATTTTTATATAAGAAAAATTTAAATTAATGAATATATAAATATGAATAATATTATTTACTTATTATTCATAGTATCTTTTAATTTTTCAGCTAGTAAAGACCTCGCTCAAACATCATATTTCATGGCATCAAACAGGTAAGAAAATCTCTTTAATTTTACCTTCAACAATTTTCAAATCGTAAATGATTTATTCTGGAACGATTGAAACTGAGAATTTCAATTGAAAAATTATTATTTTCATTTAAATTTTCAGTTGATTCATTCAAAGTATCTGATTATTTCTTTATTCAATTTCTATGTTACTAATTTCAAAATTTCTGTTTACAGCTTACACCTAACCACCATGTGCTTACAGTACAAACCAACAGTAGTCGCCTGCTTTTGCATACATTTGGCATGTAAATGGTCGAACTGGGAGGTAAGTACTGAGTTTTAATGTAATACATAAGGTTCAAGAGAAACAATTACAGATTGATTAACATTTGTTTTTTAAATTTATTTGCAGATACCACCAAGCAACGAGGGCAAGCTCTGGTTCTGGTATGTCGATAGGACAGTGACCAGTGATCTCCTTAAGACATTAACCGATGAGTTTTTACACATATTTGATAAATGCCCTTCAAGGCTCAAAAGAAAAATCAAAAGTATTTCAGCTAGCCAGAGCCCCAATATGAACCATCCAGCTATAGTCAACACTCCTTTCGTAAGTATTTTTTTATTTTACATTTTTAACAGACAAAGCCATTAGTAATTCCAAATCTTCATCAAATGAGCTGAATTTTTCATTACTGAATAAAAACCATTGAACTTTTATAACAAAAATAATACAATTTTCTATAAATATTTTAGGAAATGGAGCCACGCAGAGTGTTGTCACCGGCAAATGCAGAAGCCGGTCCTAGCTTCCAGTCTGTTCGGCCGGCTCATCCGGACAGACCTGATGGTTCAGTCGATCCAACTAGACGATCTAGTTCAATGAGTGGCCGTCCTGCTGTGGATTACCGAGAGTACCGGGAAAAGAAGGAGCGTGAGCGATTGGAACGGGAGAAAGCTGCGGGACAGCAAGGCTCTTTCCCAGCACCGGCCGCCAGCGGCTCAGATACAAAACATCATTCACATCACCATAAGTCGTCTGGTAGCGGCAGCAGCAGCAACACCAGCACCAGCACCAGCACGAGCAACATGCCCAATAAGCACTCTAGCTCATCTTCCTCGAGCATGAAACAACCAATGCACCACAACAATCATCATCATTCGCGACAGGACGTCAAATCATCGGCTTCGTCGTCATCGTCGTCTCAGATGATGCCCCAGAGGCCATCTGGGGGAAGCAGCAGCGGTCAGCCTAGAGATCCTAATAGAGACAGGCAAAGAATGTCTAGCAGGGACAGCTATGGCTACGCTCATGCCTCAGAGAACCCGCTCGAGACAGGTGCTTCGCAAGACTCGGGTACGGTTCATCCACCTGAAAAATTAGTGAATAACGTTCACAAATCACATGATAACAGACCCAATGATCTGAGGCATCAGAAACAGGCGCAGATGCCCCCACAAAAAGATGCCAAGCCTTATGCCAAGTACGTCGACCCAACGTCGAGGTCGTCGTCCTCTTCGAGAAAGTCTGATTTCGAGCAGAAGAATGAGGAGGTAAGAAAATTGATAGAGAAACCTCTACCACCACCAAAGCCTAGAGCCGAACAGATGAAAGAAGATTATGCAGCAATGATGTTAAAAAGCTCGCATCACCCGTCCAGGTACGGGCATCAAGCTGAAAAGAGCTTACCCAATATCAATGCTACGCAAACATCAGCTTTGCCGATAGTGGATTCCAAACAACTGAATGTAAGTCAGACGGCCTTCACAGTTGATAAGTCGCCGAATGCTCCAGTCTCGGCAGCGCAAATGCCGCAGAAATCGATGTCTAAGAGCAGCAGCAATAGCCAAGGCATGCCAGTGAAGAACGGAAGTTCATCGTCGTTCTCACTGCCAACTCTGAACAATAGTGATATGTCAAGACAAGACAACAAGAGGCAACGACATGTGGAACAAGAGAACCCAGTGCAGACTGCACCACCGGTCGTCAAACACAGGTCATTATTCAGTCCTGAAAAAACTCCTACACCTACACCTTCGCCGAAGGAGTCTTCTCACACACAGAAGCTGAAGCAGAAGCAGAGGACGTCGCCAGCGATGCCCAAATTTGATATGCCGTCCTTTTCCAGTCCCAGTAATTCAGTGCAAGCAACTAGCAGCACAGAACAAATACAAAAGCAGAATCGGGTCTCCAACAGTAGTTCCTCTTCTTCGCAGAAGCACCGTAGCAGCAACAATACCGAAATGAATATGATGAATGACGCGACGGCCGCTGCAGTCGCTTCGATAGAACAGGACATGAAAAATGAATCAACATACAGAAGTAAATTCGTGTCGACTTTCAACGTTGCACAAGAACAACCTAGTTCCGTAACTAACAATCGTATGCTTGATTTTGTGCAAGCCAAAGAGAATAAAAATACAATAGACATGAAACCCCATTCCGAGCTCACCAAGACCTTTGATGATACGCTGAACTCCGTTTCCAATCAGAGACAACACAAGCAGCACCACGGGTTGAGTAATGGAATGGTTTCCAATGTGGTCAAGCACGAGTACTCTACGATTGATCCCAACAGCTTCCTTGTAAAGCCGGAACTGCCTGAAGATATCCTCAGCAATGAAATCCCATCGGATCTATTGTACATGAAGGACGAGCCCAAGCTCGATAACTTCAACTCTATGCAAGAGCACGTTGTGTGCAACGAAATTGATATCAGCACTGCGAAACAAGACACGTTTTCACCTCTAAAATCAGCTCAGAGCATTAGTGCATTATTGCAGGAACCCTTGGCCATGCCTTCGCTCTTGCAAGTGCCCAGCTATGAGCAGGAACAGCAGCATGCACACGATGACAAGATGACATCACTACACATGCAGCAAATGCAGCAAATACAGATAGAGCCTTCGTTACCTTCGACGGTGGATATGAGCGAGCTTGCTCCTCCACCAATTCAATGCACGATAGATGTGCCCACAACTACTGCAGCACCAGTGACTGTGCCTACGGTGACTGTTGCTACGGAATCTGATAAGAAGTCGGAGCATCGCAGTAAAAGTGAGAAGAAAAAAGAAAAGAAGAAGCATAAACATAAAGAAAAAGAAAAGTCGAAAGATAAGCATAAACATAAGCATAAGGAAAAGGATAGGGAGAGGGAAAAGCATCGTGATAAAAACGATAAGAGTAACAAAGATAAGACTGAAGAGGGTAGCAGCTCGAGCAGCGGTGGAGCTGCACTCGGCGCTGAGCCCATAAAAATTACTATACCGAAGGATAAAATAAATTTGAATTCGGAATCCCTCGGTACCTCAGCTTCCTCATCGATTGGAAGCGGTCTGAAGATTAAGATCCCTAAGGATCGTCTCAAGGTATCGGTGCCCGCACCTCAGCCGACTGCTGAAACTGAGTCAGAACAGGCTCCGCTCAAGATTAAAATTCGAACCGCGCCCTCGTCGCAAAACAGCAGCAGCGTTACCGGTAGCAGCAGCACTAGTAGCAGCAGTCGGAAGCGCGATCGCTCCGAAGGTCATGATGGTCCAAACATGCCAGCTGCGAAAAAACAGCAACAACAACACTCAGCACACCAACAACAACAGCAGCAGCAGCAGCAGAGACCAAATGAAAGACAGAACGGACGTCACAGCTCCTCGTACAATGCGAGCGGCAATGATAAGGTACGTGGAGGCGGAAGAGGGGCAGGACCCCGACAACCCCCGTATCCGTATCAGCGGTACCCTGGCCGTCAGATGCGCGAGCCGACCGGCGGTGGCGCCGGCGGCTATCGTAGCTATCAACATCAGCAACAATCGCCACCTCCCCCGGCATTTGTCCGCCATCCTCGACCTCCGCAGCACCAGCCTTATCCCTTCCCAGGCTACCATGGTCAAGCCATGCAAGCGCCACCGCATTCCGTCTTCGGTGTCGGCTTCACGCCGCAGATGTATGATCCTACCTTGTACTATCAACAATACCAGCAACAGGCACAGTATGCCGCGGCAGCTGCGGCAATGTATCCGGGTGCGGCGGCGACCGGCAACTTCATGATGACGGTCGATGGCCAGATTGACACGAGTGTGCCGCCACCGCCGTACACCGCGAGACATGCCCCAGAGGAAGCCGCTTTGGCAGCTGTGACCTCGCAACCACCACCGCCACCTTTGCCCAGTGGTCCACCGCCTAGTTCCTCACCGCCCCCTCCTCCTCCACCAGAATAGACAAACTCGAATAAACTTTTACTTTTACAATATTTCGATAATATATGTCTTCTTTATGCTTGCGAGAGTCTATTTTTAATGTTTTTTTTTTAATTTTTTTATTTTACGTATTTTTTTCGATTGAGAAGCTACGGTTACGAATCTTAGTCTAGAGGCAGCTTGACTTTCATCGCGGCAGCTTTTCTGATGCAGTACAATTTTTTTGATTCATAACATTAATATGATATGTCGTTACCTTAATAATGTAAGTACTGCATCGATTAGCAACTGTACATGGATATTATTTATTTGCGTAATAAAATTGCTAGAAAATGATTTTAACCTCGAGCTTCTCGACCGCACATTTCTCAGTAGATACACACAGATTGACAAACCCTCTCTCTTTTCGTTGTAGATGTATATTACTGTATGAAACACTTTCTTTTTCTATTTTCTTGATTTTTAATTTTGCAACCTTATTTGCGTTGCTTCTAGAACGCTGTAAAATATCAAGGCGTGTTTTTCTTATCTAGTTTGTGCCTTGCGACTGACGTCTTATTTTTGCACCTAAAAGTACTATATAAATAGTATATGATAAGCTTAAAATCTTGGAAAATTAATTTTTTGACATAGAATTCGGTAAAGCTGTAGCATAAGCAAAAAAATTTGAAAAAATTTAGTAAATTCTGGAGAAATTTTTTTTTTTTAGAAATTTTCGGTTGGCGTTGGAGTTTATAAAGTATAGAAAAAAAAAGAGAAAAAAACTAGTATGGTTATGGTAGAATAAATGTAAATTACTTAAATAAATTAATTTAACTTAATAGGATATTTAAAAAAAAAAGAAAAATAATTTTTTTATGACTTAAGTAAGGTAATAAACATTAAGGAGATCAAGTTGCCTTAAAATAGTTAGTAATATTTATTAGAATTTGTCTTCTCCATATATGTCGACATTTTTAAGTCTTTTTAAAGTGAATTGAAAACAAAAATACGTTGGTTTTTAATTGAAGTCGAAATACGCAAAATATTAGAAAGTTATCGCCACTCAAATATTTTTTGATAAAGTGCAATTTTAACTTAATAGCTTAGAACCAGACGCCTTAGAGCTCTTTTTGTTACATTTTTAAAGAGAATTTTATTGAATTTATTTTGATGAGAAGTCATGTATCCCAATAAAGACTTAAATGATTTTATATGACATAAATCGTGTTTATATTTATAAAATTTCATTTCATTTTCATTCACTTTTAAATTTATTTAAGTGGACTATGATTCTTTGTTATTGTTTTTATTTATAATCATTTTAATATTTATAGTTTTTTATAGTCAGATATTGGGATACTTTTAGGCTTTTCAGTTGTTCACGGTTAGACGCAGGGTGTTTGATTTTGTGCAATCTCAGAAACAAATATTGTAAAAGAACTGTTAGTCCCTTTATATTAAAGTGCAAAATAATCAAGTATATTTTAATGATAGAATAGCTGATTTTATATTTTAACTGATTCAATTATTAAATTTTTCATCCTTCGCACACATGCTCAGGATTTTTTTTATTGTTGACTGTGATTTGCACTACTAGAGATGTGTAATAAATACATTAATTGTACATCAATTTTCTCTGGTTCTAAAGAGAGCAATCGAGATATTTTCTATTTTGTATATTTTATAAGAAAAAGAAGTGTTTTCTAATAAGAAACACTTCTGTAAGAGAAGACTTAAAATATTTTTTATCGTATGTTTATGTGTGAATGCGATGTGTAAATTTTTAATTATGTATTTAAATATATTTTTATCTATGTACAAATTACGGATTTTAGATCATGTTAGGTTACGAAATCGGATATGGAAGTTTTTTAATCATAGAAATTTTATTTAAATAAAAATCGAAAAAAAAAGAATTATTTAATAATATAATTTGCGTCAAGTTTAAAGTTCAGTTTGCGATTTCGTCACGGAAAGTCTGCTGACAAAGAATTATCTTCGAAAGATAAATTACTAATAGCGAAGTAGGTTTTTCTATGCGAAACTGAAATGCTTGTTACAAAAAAAAAATGTGATACTATAAATATAAAAAATTTTATAAAAAAAAAATAGTGTATTTTACATTTTATTTTTCTACATTAGTTTATAATCAACTCATGAAAATTGTAGGCTGAGTTATGTGGACATCAAACAAAAAGTGAACAAAACAAACCCACAAATGCCTAAACTTTTCTAACGCCAATTACTCAGTAGTGCCTGCACGTCGATTTTCTTTTTAAGTAGTGAATTTTACCTTACTATACGTACAAAAATAGTGGTTAAAAAATTGATTTTCTTCAAGATTTTAAGATATCGTTTTCCTGCATGATCTCTTGAAATCTGAATTGCATTATTGTAGGCCTTAAACATCTGTCACGTTTGTTATGCATATGTATATTTGAGTAACACCTTTGCCTTTTATTTTTGTGCATCAAACCATAGATTGAAGCTTCTTCTAATTTTTTTTGTTGTTCTCTCATATACTTTACTCGTCCCGCACGTTATCTTTTCTTTAGTCGGTATTAGAAATTTTTGTAGAAATTAGTTTTATTATTTATTATTTAGATGTATGTGAAGATTTCATCGAGTGAGTAATACGAATATACAATGATTTTTACTTTTATATGAATGACTTTTATTTAATAGTATAAGTTTATTCTATGTTTCTATATTTGTTTAAGAAATTAATCATAATGTTTCCAAAGTTTAATATTCTAGCTAATTTTGCTAACTGCAAATTCTGAACAAATTTGGTATGAAGCAAGCAAAAAAAAACTATGAGCTTACCTTGTTTATAAGTGTTCATAATTATAAAAATATTTTATAGTAGCGTATTACTCAGTCGTTTCAGATACTTCCTTTACATGTTTTTCCATTAGTTTTAATCTTATTCGAAGATTGGATGCCTTAGCCCTAAAAATTTCTTTTCGGGAAAGGCAATGAAGGCAAAGGAAGAAAAAAACGTGACTAAGCGACGCATCTGCTCCTTTCCTCATCTTCCTTTCTCAAAAATTCGCGACGTTAGCTTAACCAAAAATTTGGATTTTAATCGAGAATTTCTTTCTTTTGTATATTTTAGCCGGACCGATATTACAAAGCCGTCGATCATAATACTGATTCGGGCGACGCCGTCGAGGGATACCCAGCTAGGAAATTTATACAGACGAGCTACGGTTCGTCACCGCAAATATTCTTCTAAAAAAATCAGATCAATGAATATAAAAAATGCAAATGAGTACACGCTGTAAATGGCCAAGTTCGTCGAGGTGCACTTTATTACCTTTTTTTTTTTAATCGAGACACTCGCGCAATAAAATGAAAAATAATGAGTGATCATACAACTTTGTAAATAGTAAACTCGTTTTGAACGAGAGATATATTTATTTTTTTTTACTTTCATCGAAGGACTCGTTCACTGTAAATATAGATACAGTTTTTTGGATCTCTGTGCCTGGAGGTCTTAGGAAAAATAATTATACGGCGACTAGAATGTCGCAGTAATTGACTGATAATTTTGTATACAGCTATGTTATGCAATCGTAAATGTTCTTCCTTTTTTAAGTTACTTTTTTTGATAAACCATAAAATAAGTAGAATTACGTTTAGGAAATTTAACTTGGCATTGCGACTTTTCAAGTTCTAAAGAAGTGTAATATCTGATTAGTAGCTTTGAGAAGATGAAATGTGTTGTAAGATTTATTAAACTATGGCGATAGTTGTATGATGAAGATTATTTTGTTAGTTAGCTTTTTGTTTTTGTATTTTTTTTTCTTAATTATTTTATAAAAATCTTTTATGATATAGATTCATCGATAAAAGCACAAGGTTAATCCTATGTAGTACCGTTCCAATGGAAATTGATCTTCTCAACAGCGAAAATTACTTATGCACTTTAAGACAATAAAAATGAAAAAAAAAAATTAGAGTATTGTACGCGAAAGTATTATGATTATTTTATTAGAAATCTTGGAATACCTTACTGCATATTGTATTATTTCAACATCCTATACATTATGTAGTATTTACTTTGTTAAATAAACTTTATAATTTTTAATACATATCTGTCTATTTTTATTTATTAACAAATTATACAAAAATATAAAAACCTGTTTTGATCGTGTGTATCAGTCAATTACTGATGCATTTATCTTACTCGGCCAAGAGTCGGTTTAAAGATTATTCAAAACACGAAATAAACGTTAAACTAAACGTGAAACTGTAAAATCGCGTAAAGATGATAAAAAAAACTTACGTAAATTGTTATACGTATAAATATAAAACGCGTTTTTTATTGTAACGATGGAGCGTAAAGTAGATTTTGGATGGTTGCCTTTACTCGCATGAAATTTTGCGATATCCACATGGTTTGAAATGACTAAATCGTTGTAATATGTATTTTGCATATTAAGGTAAAATTTTTTTAATATCAAATAGTTCATCTAATTTTTATAGGAAATGATTTTATTCTTAAAATTTTATACGCTAATTTTTGTAATCAAGAATCATAGGAAAAATTATTGTAAAAATTTTTTAATGTTGTAATTGTAATAAATATCTTTGATTATTTAAAAAAAAAAAGTTGTTCATAGTCTATAAAAAAAAGCCCAGTCATTTCTTGCCAATCTCTTTGTTTGATTTTCTCAGACGACATTCGACTTTGATAATGGACTGATATTATTCTTTCTATAGTAGTTTTTGAAAGCTATTGGTTTTTGATGCATTATGTACTTAATTCTCTGATTTTCGTTTATGGCCTCCGATAATACATCATAACACTTAAAGAGATTCCTTATATTCTCCATTTCTTAAATGTTTCCTTTTCAATTCAATCTTGAAAAGTTTTTCACTGACAAATCGTCGAGTAGCCGATTTACTTCATTCAAATCCCACTCCTATGCATACGTATTAATATTAGTAGTTAAATCTATGTTGTGACGATCATTTTCAAATTTTTGATTCTCATTAATATATACATATATAATTAAAATAATTTATTAAAGTATTCATAGGAGATAAGTCGATTCTAAAAAAAACTTAATTTGATTAAAAATTTTGAAAATCCTTAGTATTCTCTAATGAGAATTAAGATGTTACTGCTAAAATTAGACACACATCTAAAATTTTTGTTGGACTTTCGATGTTAATCTCAAGTTTAGGATTTCTTTGGAATAGATTTATCTCTCTGATTAATGGTCATGCCACATGTTACGAAAAGTAAAGTCACGTTTCTTCAAATTATTCACAATTTAGTTCGTCACAATTGTTAAATATTGATAAACAACAGTTTCTTGAGATTTTGATAAATAGATTTTTACTGGATTAGAAAAAAGACTTTGCTAATCGCTTCATCTGTCAGAGACTCTGCATGTCAAAAATAATATCAAAGATGGGCAAAACCTAACTGGGATTTGTTAAAGTAAATTTAGATTAATATAATGATATTTGTAAAAAATTGTACAATACGAAATAGAATAGTATTTTATCTTATTATATCGTGCAGAAGATTTTTCATATTTTGATAAATTAAATTTTTTACTAAAAGGCAGGTGTCAAAGTTTCTTCCATTTTACAATGCTTTTTATCAAAAAGCAAACTATAGTGTTAAATCTATATTATATAAATATCAGTCAGAGATCAAAGTTATTATAAACCTTTTGTCTATATACAACATGCCCATCTCTGATGCCAATAAAATAGATAAATAATGATAAAAAATAAATGCCACTATAAAAGTATAAGAAAATGGGAATTAAAATAGGAAACTGTCTTTTTAGGGTGATCGAATGACGTACTCGTGAAACACACCAATCAAACGTCGACGAGAAAAAAACAGAGAGAAAGAGATTGAAAGAAACTGAACTCATAGCATTGCTCTATTAACGTTGTTGCAAATAGAGAAAAAACAATGAGAACAAAAAAAAAACACACAAAAGAACTAATTAGGAAAAAAAAACAAATGCCGAGAGGTCGTCGTCGTTGAGAGGGCGTAATCAGCCTGGACGCATATCCGCAATAATAAAAAAAAACTATATATATAAATATATATATATATATGCACTCCAGTGAGAGCCTCCCAAGTTCTCCATTCCCCAAGCAAGTGTTGTGTTGTTGCGTCTCTCCTGCCAGCTCCGTCGCTATCGTTTATCCCGTCTCTTATAGGCATGATGCGTGCATAAAGGGCGAGAGTGGACAGAGCCGAAATATATAAAAAAAAAAGCAGAATGAAAAAAGAAAAGGATAAGACAAACTTATATATATATACAAAGAACGATAGAGTATATATATATACATATATTTTGCGGGCGCATTCCTTACGTCTTCTATATGATATAGAGTGAGAGAGGGATTTTAAATGTGATGTGTGAGAGAAAAAAAAGGTCGTGTGAGTGAGAGAGAGAGAGAGTGAGAGGGAAAACGAGATTTTTGCCTTATGTTGAATATAATAATAATAGCAACGCTATTTTCGATGTGTGGAAAATACGATGCTTGTGTTGTGTAATTTAAGATAAAAAGTGACAAAAAAAAAAATTAAAAATAAAAATGAATACGAAATAGCGAGTTCGATCAGGTATGAGATGACAGAGGAAGATTACAAGTGAAAGGGTTGATATAATATTACTACAATGTCAAGTCATTAAGTTATAGGTGCAAATTTTTTTCCTTTCTTCTTCTCGTCTGCGCGTCAATTTATATATATATATATTATATAATATAAAAATTTCGTATGTATAGTATAGAGAGTTATGTACGGAAGTAAAAAAAAAGGCAATCGCGAAGAGGAAGCGAAAGACTTTAATGCCAAATGAGTTTTGTTAAGTAAACTGAGACGGTTCTTTTCTTTTCTTTTTCACATAGAGTTCGCGATCCAATACATACATATATATATATATATTTATTACTATCATTCTCCCTCTTCTCCAATCGCTATATTATTCCTTCTCTCTCGGTTCGAGCCACTCGGAGAAAACGTATAATACTTTTGTTTCTCGCGATGAATTGGTATAACTATTATTTAAAAAAAAAAAAAAAAAAAAAAAATTACGTTACGTATGAGATTGTGGCTTGTGAGTGCGATTATTTATCGTACCTACGGTGTTGCCAATAACTTAACTGAATGAAATAATTCAAACACGATTTTATTTTTGTGTTCATAATAGATTCGTACGTATGTGAGCGAGGAATTATACTTGTCTTTTACTTTCATAGAGAGAAAGAGAAAGAGAGAGAGAGAGAGAGAAAGAGAGAGAAAAAAACCACGATCATTGTAATTACCTTTCGGAGTGAAATAATAAGCGCGTGCAGCATTTTTGTTCGTTGTTGCTAGGATTATTAAAAAAGATTTCTCGACTGACTGCAAATGACTATCACAAATCTTAAATTAAACTAAATATTAGATAGAAAGAAAAAGGATAACTCGCGTTCTCATTTGTAAAGGCAATTCATTTTCTACATGAGATATAATATAAATATATATATACTTAATTTTTAACGATAAGTGTATGTTGCATTGAAATTTCGTATGTAGCATTGAGAGATGACGTATAGTTAATGGGATAGATTATTGTTAATTTGTGAGGAAGATTCATCGCTAGAAAAGTTTTGTTTTTTTTTTTCATGTAATGAAAAAAAAGTAAGAGGTTCACTATTTAGATTACTTGTCCAGTGAATGTCGTATATACATATTTAGATGGAGAAGCGAATTTGGTTAACGTTTACAGATTTAATACTAGCTTTTCTTATTTCAAGAGTCATTTCTTCTTCTTCTTCTTTTTGGAAAGGCCTATATAAAAGTGAAGAGTAACACGTTTTTATTATATTTTTTGTACGATTATTGTTACATTGTCACTTCCTTTTTTTTTGCTTAAAGAGGCAACCGAATTGTTATATTTATAAGTAATTATGCAAGAGATAATACAAGCACTGTATATAGAAACTTTACACGACGTAAGACGAATTCACACTTCGAAAAAAGTAATAATAATAAACAAAATACAAATGCCACTTCGAGTGTTACGAAAATAATAGTGGAAGATAAACAAAACTAACGTATTGTGATTGAATTACATTTTTTTCACACACATACACACACAGCAAGCATCAATGAGTAAAGATATTTTAAATTGTAAATAAAACTATAACGTATAAGTAATGGCTGAATAGATACCATTTTTGCAATTCACGAAAGAAATAAATTAAACTCACTGATAGAATTATTTATAATTCTAAAATGATTTTTCCATGAACATATGTACGTAAAGTAACTTTTTGCATATTAAGAGGAAAATACTTAAAAAAAAAACATTACCTGTATAAATAAAAGATACGTTACTTAAATCTCTCGGATTTGTTACAATAAATACCGTCAGTAAATTTAGCTAAAAGATTACAAAAAAAAAAGAAAAAACGACAAGTGTGATAGCGAGTAAGCGTAAGAAGTTTAGGCAATTGAGGAAAAAAAATCACTAATCATATTACATATAAACAAACATACACACACAGGAGGCGATGACTTTTTACTTTTGCGAATCTCGACAGCAGAGACACACAGAGAAAAAAGTGTATAGCTTCGTTTTCCTTTGATAATTGCGCCGAACTAATCGTATGTATGAATATATTATATATATATAAAATAGCCAAGGGTATCACTGAGAGTAATCTCCCTTGTTGCAAATACAAAAAAATTAATAACATTTAAAATAAAAAAATAACGAAAAAAATCGACACGACGAATATCTTAAACGACTCCTCGCCTCGGCTCGTTCCCGTCGCCTGCATTAATATCTCTTTAGAATTTATTTTCGTAAAGTCATAAAAGCAGTAAGAGTGAAAAAAGAGAGCGAACGAGAGAGAGAGAGAAAAAGAGTGAGAACAGAAAAGGCTACGGGGAAGAGTCGCATGCGAGACGATGGTCGGATTTTCGTCAAGTGTTCATTTTATTATAACGAATAGATTCTATCGTGATTGATGATAACGAGGATTAAAAAAAAAAGATGATGTTTAAAACTGAAAGTTTTAATAGCGAATTTGTATATCTATATAACGTAAACAAAACAAAAAAAAAAAAAATCAACCATTTAGCGAATTGAAAATGCCAGTAAGCAGTGACTTCGTCGTTTGTGCGAAATATGCCAACTGGACGGATTATTAGCTTTTATTTATATTACCTTCATTGTTGTAATTTTATTCTTTCTCTATACTTCTTAATATTTTTCTTAATTATTTTCTTCCTTCTCTTGCGCGAGCGAGACGCGCGCGTCGCAGCAGCGCGTTGAGTTCGTTTCTCTTTATAGGTTTTTTTCTTCTCCATTATTATTTTTTTCCTTAATTAACACGTATTTATATATATTTGTAAACGTGAACATATTGTAACGCGTATACAATTTGAGCAAATTGCGTTATTTGCTATAGATGCGATCGATTGTGAGATGTAATCGATGTTACAAACAAAAAGCAAAAAAAAAAAAAAACAGAAGTATGTTAGCAGAGTAGACTTAATTGCTTTGATTGACTTTTTAAGTATCGCACTAATAGTTTTACCAGGTAACTATTTTGAAATATTCTCCTATTCTTTGTTTTTTTTTTAATTATTAATAATGAAGATATACTATGTCATATCGTCAAGGTAATTAAGTTATTATACAGTTCTTTTTAATCTTGTAGAATTTTAGCGACTACTTTAACTGAATCCTTACTGCCATATAAAAAGTGCGGTACTCAAAAACTTAATCAGATCTCAAACAGTTTGGTTAAACGAAATTTGTTAAAATCTACAAAAGAAAAAAAAATTATAAATATGTTGTATTTTTCGTAATATGCATGCTCATCGTTCGGATGTACATTTCGGTGGCAACCGAATTCTTTTTTTTATAAACACATAGATTGTGTAAGTTAGTTTTTATAGTTTTTAATCGAGCTCCGTCGATTTTCAGTTGACGAATCTAAATTTGTCGGCGTGCAAGCGACTCTCCTAAAATGTAATTCAATTGCAATTTTCGCGCATTTTTTAGACTTATCAAAGAACCGTCGGCGGAATTTTTTGTTTAAGAGAACGCACTACTGTACGTCAGAGTAAGTTCAGCAAACTGCCAAATTAATATTAAAAAAAAAAAGTTGTAAAATCATTTCTTTGTTCGATAACTTGACTCGTGTGCGCTGAAATATTTTCTTGCCTGAACAGCATTTATTAGTTATCAGTCGTTATATTGATATTTTAAACGTATAATTTAAATTAAATTTACATAAAATTTTTCCTTGCGTTTAAGCGAAGAAGAATTATTGAATTAATCATTTCAACAAAACTGTGTGTCAACACTTGAAGTGCAATAAAAGCCGCAGAAGGATAAGCGCGATTCTCTGCCGGCGGTTCTTAATTTAACCGGAGTTGCGCCTTCGACGAAAAATGAAAGAAAAAAAAAATATTTAAAAATGAAAAACTGCGTTCGACGCTGCGTTTTTTCGTGATATGCATTACAAAATGAAAAAAAGAGCGATATGCACATTATATACATACACGCGCGCGTGCATGTGAGGGTATGATTATATGAGAATACGAGAGTGAGTGCGAGAGAGCGAAAGAGAGAGAGTGAGAGAGAAATAGAGTACACAGTGAATTAATCTTTGGCCGAAATCGGCGAACTTCCGCGCTCCCCCCGTGGAAGAGAAGCGGGTCAAAGCCTGTACAATGTAAATATTGCTGATAGTAAAACAAACAAAAAAAAAATACGAAAGACAAAACCGAGACGAGAAGCAAGAGAATAAATGGAAGAAAAATGTCACAAATGTGCTTTGTGAGAGCGACGGATATGAAAAAAAAAAATAATAAGATTATTGGTATAAAGGACACCGTGTTCTTGTTTGTTCCTCCATTTGCTCATGCCGCTAGGTATATCTGTACCATTATGTACCTGTAAATATTAATAAATTAACGATATACTCTGCATACATTTGTCTTAATACCTTATTTATACCCTACAATCCTTCCAAATTTATTTTCTAGTTTGATAAGTAGTTGATAAAAAATTTAAAGTCTGTTTTATTTGAATTTTTATGAAAAGATTGTAAGATGTCAAAAATTGAAAAAAGTATTAAATGTTTGCTACTTTAGATACAGTCATTATAATATATTTAAAAGTCATAGTATTTAATAGCTGTTAATATTAAAATTTCTCTAATATTGTGTATATGCTACGATTAGAAGTAAATAACATACAGTAACTTCAAAATATATGTTGATAAAGTAAGATGTTTTAAGCATTTACCGCCGCTAAAGTAGCGAACTCTACAGTAGAAAGTTCAAATTATATAACATTATGTAAATAATTTCCATAAAAAAATCAGCTGTTGCCTGTTGGCAAACATAAGGAAAGTTTGTAACTTATATTTTTTAAAATATACGTTTAGAAAACGAAAATAAATCATAAAAATTTTATCAATTACAAACTTCAACATTTTTCACAAGATCTTGGAGAGCTTTCTATATCGATGTAAGTATTGAACGATAAGCCGGGATTTAAGGTTAAGTATACAAACATAATCTTTACTGTACGTACTGATATCAGGAAATCTTTACTTCGTTCAATCAATATTTTATTTGCTTATTGATTAAAATTTCATAATTTCAAGCTTAAATATGTTTTAAATTTATCTAAAACTCTTCAGTATTTTTATTTTTACTCTTTGTTGACACATAATGTATAAGTTGTAATAATTATGTAAATATGCTTTTAATTCGCAGATTTGAAAATTATAAATATTATAAATCATGTATAGTACATTAACTGGTAACATACTGTGTATGTCAAGAATTACATGTTCTTCTAATATTGTTAGATATGCTCATCACTCGTAAGTACTATCTTCTTAAACATTGAAATAACAATCTTGATATAAAAGTCAGAAATCAGATTTTAAAATTTTTGTTTAAATTAAATAATTAAATAAACTTAAATGTTGATCATAACACTTATTTTCAAAATATTCAAGTACAATTATTATTTGTAGATGTAAAGTCTTAGTCATTGGTGGTGGTACAGGAGGCTGTACCATGGCTGCAAAGTTGTCAAAGAAATTTGACAAAGCTCCTAATCATGTTATAGTGATTGAACCTAGTGAGGTACAGATATAATTATAGTATAAATAAATAATTCCATGAGTTGAAATGTCTTTTGTCACTTAATATATTTCATTATTTAGGAACATTATTATCAACCATTATTTACATTAATTGGAGGGGGTATAAAAAAACTCAAGGCCTCAAAAAAATCAATGAAAGAAGTTTTACCTGAAAAAGCACAATGGCTTAAAGACAAAGTTGTTGCTTTTGTACCAAATGATAACTTAGTTAAAACTAGTAACGGAGATACTGTGCAATATGAACTGATGATAGTGGCAATGGGCTTAGAGTTGTATTGGGATAAGGTGACTAAGCAAAGATTTTTATAAATGGCACTTTAGTAGAATTGTTTTGATATTCAGTATTTAAAAATTTAATTTAGTTGCCGGGATTAGTTGAAGGATTAAAAAATCCCAAAGCTCAAGTTTGTTCTATTTATGGACCTAATACAGTTTCTAAAGTTTTTGACAAGATAAAGGATACAAAAGAAGGAAATGCATTCTTTACATTTCCAAATACACCTGTAAAGTGTCCTGGCGCTCCTCAAAAAATTGCTTATTTGGCTGAAGATTATTGGAATCGTGTAAGTAATACAACTATATCGTTGACATTTTCACTCTGCTTATTACTGCAATATATCTATATAATTTTTAATAGAAAAAGAGACGAAATAATGTTAATGTTACTTATAACACAAGTTTGCCAGTAATTTTTGGTGTTAAAAAATATGCTGATGCATTATGGGAAGTTTGTAATAGAAGAAACATAAAAGTTAATGTACAAACCAATTTGGTTGAAATAAAACCTGATAAAAAAGAAGCTGTGTTTCAGAATCTAGCAAAACCAGATAATAAATATACTGTTCAAGTATGAGTTATTACAATCACTTTAAAGATTAAAGTTTTACACTGAAATTTCATACATTACATTATTTTTAGTATTCCTTTTTACATGTGACTCCACCAATGGGGCCACCAGAGGTTTTAAAACAACATAAAATATTAACAAATGAGGCAGGTTTTCTTGATGTTAATCCTAAAACACTACATCATAATAAGTTCAAAAATATTTATGGTCTTGGAGATTGTACAAGTTCTCCTAATTCCAAGACTATGGCTGCAATAGGTATTTTAGATATTGTTTATTTTAGTTTATTTATACAGAACTTTTTTATTAAATATAATTTTTACAGCCTCACAAAGTAAAGTGTTGTATAAAAAAATAATAGCTGATCTAGCTGGAAAAGAAACAAAAGCAACTTACAATGGCTATGCATCTTGCCCATTAGTAACAGCACCTGGAAAATGTATACTTGCTGAGTTTGATTATAATTTAAAGCCACAAGAAACATTTCCAGTAAATCAAGGAAGGGAAATGTATGCTATGTATATTTTGAAAAAACATTTTTTCCCATTTTTGTACTGGAATCTTATGCTGAAGTTAGTATTCTTAAGTAAATTATTTATTAATATTTATCTATAAATAAAATGTTTATTTTTATTAAATTTTAGAGGAAATTGGAATGGTCCAGAGCTTTTCAGGAAAGTATTTAGCCTTATTAAACCAAAGGAAACAGTTTCGGAAGTGGCAAAAAAATAATTCTAGATTGTAGCTTTAAATCATGACTGTGAACAACGTGATAACTACTCTAATAGAGAGTCTAACTACTTTGAGCTTTGTAACAAACGCTTCACACCATGCTTTGCTTTTATTTTACTTTTGTATTCATGGTGTTGGAGTATCCAAGTCAGAATTTTATTCAGTATTTTAATTTGTATCTAAAAAGTTACAAAAATCCAAGAAGATTGTATGTACATATTGCAAATTTTTATACTCGCTATTTACTAAATGAAATTTTACAATGCATGTAACGATCGAGAAATTGCTATATTGTTAAATATATCGAAATTTATATAACTATTAAATTTTATATATATACCTGTCATAATAAAAATTATTTACTACTAAATCAACGTAATTATTTTAATACCTTTTTCCTTACTCGATTATCAACAAAATTTACCCGCATGTATAAACTACTTGCATCAGTCTATGTATTCAAAACATTCGCGTGATTGGGAAAACTTGGCGCTATAGATGCGCGCGCATCTGACAACACACGGGCGACGGTAAAGAACGAAATGGAACACTTGCTCAGAAAGTAGCACTCCACTCCCGCAACGTGAGTGGTATTCGTTTATGAAATAAATGACAAAAGAAAATGTCTTTTCCCGGAGCCCGCGTAGAAGATACGAATCAGGAAGGGCCCATTCGATGTATCTTTTTTTCGGAGTTTCATCCGACGGCTGGCCCGAAAATAACTTGTCAGGTTAGTTTTGTGTTTACGTCGATTGCTTTATTTCTTTTACCAAAGTTTTTTTCAGTAATTTTTAAGAAATAATAAGAAATTAATAATTTTATATACGCGTTTATCATTAAAAATTACCGTTTTTTATTTTCCAAGGCGCGTCAGTCGATCGTAAACGACGTAGAAAGTAAGAGATTAACTGAATAATTTATATATGATGACAGGTGCCAGACAATTCCATATCCAAAGATATTTTTGACAATGTCAGCGTGTACATAATTCCAAAGGCTCAACTTCAGAGGAGTACCATCACAGTGTTCGTATATATATATATATATATATACATATATTTTTGTTGTCAGTTTGTCCACATTCGTGCAGTATTAACCTATATCTATATATGTGTGCGTGAGCTTATAACAGCTGTGCTGTGCGAGAGATACTCTCTCCCCCCTCTACTTTGCTTTTTGAAGAATCACGCAAGCTCTATATATATCTGCACGAGAAAATTCCCTGCAACCATGTCTCTACGTGAACATTTTACACATCCTTTTATATTTATTTACGCCTTGTTTTTCTTTGTTTACGGATTTTTTATTATAACTATCGTATATGAACTTTATCGTGGAATTGTAGGACCTTGAAGGATTATAAAATACTGGGCTTTCCTGTGAAGATCGACAATAAGAAGTATGCGAGAAATGCCTTCTACTTTAACCTCTGTTTCGTTTGCGATGCCGAGGCGAGAACTGTTCATTATGAGCCGGTAGTAAAGAAGATGTCAGATTTTTTGGTAAGAAAAATTGTGTTTTATTTACGTTAGAGAATTACCTGCTTTCGAGGTTAGTTTTTGATAACCTGATCTTGCTTTACAGATGGCACTTGAAATAGAAAACTGCTTCCTCTCAGCCTCAGAAGACAAAACAAGGCTTTCTGAGATGCTGAGACAAGTAATGCAAGACTTGAATATGCACAAAATGTGTACTTTAACAGGTAGATACATTTTTGTGTATTAATTACGATAGTTTTTTTCCTTGGTGAAATCTTATAAATATTCATTTTCAGAGGGTACTATGACATCGCATTTAAAAGTTGTAAGATTAGCTCCAGAACCCAAACCAGTCCTTGATCATCAAGTGCCAATATTTCTTGAAGGTCGTGAAGCATTTCGCAGTGAACAGTGGGATTTAACTACACAGCAAGTACTACCCTATATTGATGGATTCAATCATGTTGCACGAATAGCAGCAGAAGCGGATGTAGAAAATAATCTTGTTAAAAGTTGTGTACAAAATCTAGTGTAAGATATCTCATTCTTTTTAAATTCAATTGAATTTTAATTTAATAGTTCTGTTTATACATACGTTAATTTGATTGCAGGTACTACGGAGTAGTCACACTCATTCCAATATTTCAATACAGTAATGTATATGCAACAACACCTAAATTAAAAGAGCTTGCTGAAAATACAGAATTACAAGCTCGATGTATAGATTATACTTCAAAATCACGTATGTGAAGTCTTCCACATTTATCGGTAACAAAATATTTTTTGAAAAATATACCTAATTAACATAAACATTAATCAGCGAGACAGCCAGCTTACTTGAGGGATATCTATCGGATGTATGCAAGTATGACTCATGGAAGCAGTATGAGGGATTTATGTCAAAGATTGAATCCTCAGAATTTAAGGATAAATGAAAGGAGAATTGTACAATTTGGACTAATAGAAGGTCTCATACGTAGAGTTTATAAGGTAATTTAACTAAATTAGTTGGACAAATAAGTCATACTGTTTATTATAAAAGTATATAATTCGTCTAAAATTTTCAGTATCCAATTCTTCTTCCTGGCGGTTCTAGCGAGGAGGGCCGTAGTAATCCCATTTACAAGTACTTTACAGGGTCTTTCAGCCTTGATGAAATTTGCTGCAGTACCGGACAGTCGGCGGCACAGATTGAAGAGATTGTTGAGCGAGATCCGAACGTTGTCATGTTATGGAAATGACAAGACTAATTTAAAAGGTATGATCATTTAATTTAATTAAATTTCATATTTTATTAAACTTTCACTTTATTTGATACATCTATTCCATGAATTTTGTTTAAGAAGAATTCCATTGCATTGTATCCTCTGTACAAAATCTTGCAGGAAATTTATTTCAATAAATTCTACATAAAATGTAATAAGTTCTAAATAACTTTTTTATTTTCTCAATACATTTTTGATCCTAAACGCCGTTATTATTTTATTTTCTTTTTTCGCGAATGGCATTCTATTGAATATTAGATACTAGTGAAAAAAAGTTATTTCTCATTACATTTTCCTTATAATTTCTTACTGTGGATGTCACATAAAAAAATGATCTTATGAGAATATCGAACGACTTTTTTATCGACTTTTTAACTATTAACATATTTTTTTGCAATTCATATTGCATTCGGCACCTGCCACTAAATATTAAAGAAATTATTAAATTTATAGCTCGAGAACGAGATCGAGAAACGAGGTTTACTGAACAGAAAAACTGTGGACGCCTTTATGCATAGATTAAGTGCTTATACCGTTTGAGAGCTGATTGCTTGGAACTGTACGACAAAGATGGTACGCACCCAGCGTATAACTACTCAGGAATATCTCTTCAGGTTGTGCTGGTCTATCCTGTGAAAAGGCTGATTCTAATTTCCGGATTTTCATTCGCGGTTATTCTCTCATTGTTGCCACAAAGTGTTTTTATAGTCTATATCTTCGCGAGTATCAACTACAGAAAGGTGACAATTGACATATGTTTCTAGTCTGAAACGATTGTAGCAAGATGTTTATTACATACATTTTTTATTTACAAATAATGTAAAGTTTGGATTGTAATTCTCGTGAAATGTGAAAAGAAAATTCGGGCCCAGATACATATTTTACTGGCCACTAATTTCTTTATTAATTTTTTTATAAGAGAGGAAAAAGAAACGAGTGTTTTGAGAGAAGAAATAATTCACAGAAAATTAATGCCGGCTATACCTACTTTTACTATTTAAATAATGTCTTACTTTATAATTCAAAGCTAAAGTTTGAGCTTTCATACTGAATCAAAAGTTTATTCTGTGTGTCTGTCATAATACAATCTAATACAAATTTTATGAACTCACTAAAAAAGTTCAACATAAGGACAAAAAACTGCGTAAATAAAATATGTTTCATATCTATAGGCTTCCCGTTTCTTGAATATATAAAAAAATAATATTATTTTGTTCAACTATTTATTAATTCTTGGTATTGAAATTATTTTTATAACGAAAAACCAGTTTAGTAATTAATTACTTTCTATATTATTAAATAGTTATTCTCGTTGGTAAGTTTTATTATTCAAAATTAACGAAATTCTTTAATAAATTAAGACAGTAAAAATATTTTTTTATAAAATGATAATAATGCTTAATAATAATAAAGCATGTATATTAAAAATCTATATAACTTTCAGAAAGTAAAGTATGTACATTTTTAAATGCCTATATGTCTATTTAAGCAGAAGATATTGTGATTTTGTAAATACTTATTGATCGTTCAATAAATGCAAGGATTTTTATTAAAACTTTATGCATTTTAATTATTTATCAACCATACATCATTACTTTAAGCAAACGAAAACAGTTTACTCGAATAACTTGTAAGTATTAGTGACATAAATGGAAATTACGTGTTAAACGTGCGCGCGCACATGTATAAAATTGGTCACCTAAAATCCTCAAAATGTATAGAAGCGTATAGTCGTAAATGCGTCGCAGTGCATATACACAACATAATAATTTAATGTATAGGTACTCAAATTCAAATTACTCAAACAGCAGATCATTATTAGCTTATATACACACACCAAAATTTCTATCCAAATTTTCATTCTCAATTATCAATTTCCTTACCCATCCTTCTCAACCCTAATACTCTTATATTTACAATCCCCAACACCTCCAGCTGCACTCATATATATTGCACTTAACGAAACCACAAACGCCAAAATTGAACAATATGAAAAGCCATTTTTTATTTGATGTTCTCGATCATACGCTTGACCTCGTTGATATACATATCGGGTACTTTGTTGTTGCGCATCTCCTGGCACTTGCGCTCCATAGCCTCGCGCAGTCGACGTTTGCGCTGATCGTCCTCTGCTCGTATCGCCAGGCCTTCCTCGAACATCTTTTGCCGTGATACGATTCTTTCCTTCTCCTTCTCGTTCACCTATATACGCAAGCGTGTGCAAAATATATAGTGATGAAATTATGCTTTTATTTTTAATTCACGAACGTTGCAACGTTTCCATTATATGTTGCTATATGTAGGTAAAATAGTGGGTTGTTATAATCGAATTCGAAAAGATTGATCAAGAAAATTTTACAAAATATTTAGCACACGTTAAAACTATATGTAACATACATTTAATTTTAACTATATTACTATATAGGAAAAATTATTTTACGCAGAAACGACGGAAATTACCCATTAATCGACTTTTCATACTACAATAAACGTTTTTTTTTACTTATCCGTGTATGCACATTACTACTAAACCAATTTTCTTTCTATCTGTACCCTGACACATAATTACCCCCTTATAAAAGCTTTATTCTATAGATACCCGAATACGACGTACTTCCGTATCTCATAAAACCTTCGTGTATATAATTACGCGATAAAATAACCGCCCACCACTTCACTATATACAATTTCCTCTATACCAACAACATCCCCCAGATCTATCGTATACGAAAACATTTGATATTTTACCAGGAAAATTTTAAACTAAAATAAAAAAATCTCTAAACAACCCTGACCTGTTTGAGAATCTCGCTTCTGTGTGCCAACGCTTGTCTGCGTCTCCTCTCGCGTTCTTTTTCCTCGCGACAGATAGCTTCCTTCTGCATTGCCAGTATTTTTTCAAATTCACGTTTCTCACGTTCGATTTCCATCGCTTGCAGTTGGATCTTGTTGCTAATCTGTTGGTCGCGGGCGTTACGTAGCCTTTTCTGTGTCTCCGCGCGTCTGATAGCTTCCTCCTTCTCGCGTCGTCGCCACTCGCGTTCGACCTCCTCTTGGATCCGTGACGCGTTGAGCTCGTCTATTTGCGCCTATATATAAATTAAGAAAAACAAGTATAATTAATTTGGTAACAAAGGGATGTTGGGGTTTAGTCTAGGCACTAGGAGGGTTCCCGTGGTCAATGGAAGTCCACGTCTCCACTAAAGCTTTTCTTAGCTAATTCCGAAGTCCTTAGTTTTTTTGTTATTAACAATTTGATGGTTTAAATTGATGTCAAATCGATGTGATCAATTATATCTGAATCCTAACTGTATAAAATTGTAGTAAATTAATCTACAACGAGGTCCCTTTTTCAGAATTGATAAATATTGATTAAAGCCTGAATTATTGCAAATTTAGTGCAAAAAGTCGTAAATTGGAGCGTGTCTAAATTTGCAATAATTTTAGGTTCCAATCAATATTTTTCAATTCTGAAAAAGGGGCAAATTGTAAATTAATATACTACAATTTCATACAGTTAGAATTCAGATATAATTAATCATATCGATTTGACAGCAATTTAAACGATTAAATTGTTAATAACAAAATTATTAAACGTCTGGCGACTGTCTATGGGAATTCCCCTGGCGCCTAGACTAGTTGGTGTACATACTTGAAGCTCGCGGGCTTGAAGTGCTTGCTCAGCGACGCGCTCCTTCTCACGTTCCTTGCGAAGAAACTCCTGACGTATTTCTTCCTTAGCTTTCGCCGCTCGCTCGGCCTTTTCACGATGAAACTCTTGTATCCTGCGATAAAGTTTATTAACATTAACAAAAAAAGACGATAATCCGGATTTCGCAAATTTAAATTTTAACCTCGACCAAACAAAATTTTAAATTCTCGTTGTTTACTTTAAAAGCACTTTTTTTTAAACTCCAATAGCCAATTAAGCCAAAGAGCTCGACGGCAAACAGAAGCTAAAGCAAACCTCATATCCATAATCCGATTCTCTTCCTCCTCCATCATCTTAAAGTGCCTGAGCTGCTCGTTACTCTCGATCAATTCCCGTCTTGCCCTTTCGTTCTCCGCTTCCTTCTCCTTCATCTTTGCCATCTCAGCTTCCTGCTGAGCAATACTGTTGAGATTCGCCAATCTTGCTTCTTCACGTTTTCGCTCGTACTCTAGTACTCGTTCCTCCTCGTTTTCCTCGATTTGTTCTTTTAATACACGAGCGAACCGTCGTTGTTGCTCTGTACGTTCCTGGTCACGTTGTTCTTCAGCGCGTAAACCATTCACACGTTCCTGTTCCATGAGCTCGTTGATACGACGCTCTTCGTCCGCGTATTGACGCTCGAGGAGACGTTTTTCTGCTATCTATGCGTGATTGAGGATAAGGGAGAATGTATATATTTGTATGAAAAGTTAATAATAGTGTAAATAATATATTTAAATTTTATATATGGGATTTGCTGTCGTTTATTGAGTTTTTGGTAATACGAGTTGAGCAGTAATACGTATATTTTTTTTTAATTGAAATCAATACTTTGAGAGAAAGAATATATATTTCTGAAAGTTTTTATATTACCACGTGAATATTCGCAGAAAAATGTGTAAAAAGTAGAAGTTCATATTTCAAACATTAATATATCGTTATATATACGTTTTGAAACATACTTTCTTATAAAATATTTGAAATATTGCATGTGTTAAATTAAAAATGCTCTTTCATATAATATTTGACTGAACTTGCAGACTTATAAATATATATACACTTAATGAACGGTTTTATAAAGAGAATTGTCATCAAATTTATAAATTTAAAAAAAAATGGTTTACTTTGCAAGTAATGTAAAAAAAAGGTAGCAAGGTGGTATACCTCGATTCATATTGGTATGCAGTTCGAGTGAGAAATTAAATGAATTGGAAGTTATTCGGAGCAGGGTTTTTAGTATATGAATGGAAATTAACTCCTCCACTGCATTTTTAGATGATAGCACGTGGCTCTTTTCGAACAAACGAACAATGCATTTCAATGAAAACGTGATTTTCTGTTATTACACAATGTAACATATATAAAACTGTGACGTCATGCGTATAACTGAAGCTTTATAAAAGAATTAAATTAACTGGAAAATGTACATTTTACGTAGAATACGGAGAAAAATTATTTGAATAATAGTTTGTGCTTTAAAAAAAAATTTAATTATAAAAATTAAAACTATAGTATAAGGATTTTTTTAGAAGAGCGCGCGACTGTGTTTAAAAGTATCGTTTTGTGAAACGAATTGCTTCGTAACTAATTACATTTCTCATAACCAGAAAGAGTATTCGGAATGAAATTTTTTAATGAAAAATTCCGAAACCTTCGTAGCAAGCTTCTGTCAGTGTTATACCAGTATTACATAGTATAAATTTTGCATATTTGCGATTCCATTTTATTCAGCATTTTTCTCGTTTTTGTCCAATATCGAACCATCCAGCGTATATTAACCCAACCTTTTGTCGTCATTTGATTGACTTTTCTATAATAATATCTCGTATTTTAAAGTTTTAAAGGTCTCTGACTCCGAGTATGAAATTAGATTTTTGCGATATCGAATTCGCTATTTTCAGTTTCTAAATTTCAGATTTGAATTCATTGACATTAAAACGTGATAAATATATAGCATCTATAAAAAATATGATTTCAAAAGTAACTTTTTTCACAAATTATTTCTTGATTATTTAAGTTTCTTATTACTCAATTTGTTTCTATCAACCGTAATAAATAATATACTACAATAATTACTCTTCGTGTTGAAAATATATTAGCACAGATCAAAGAAAAATGCGTATTGCTGTTAGTAAGCTATAAAGGAATAACAATTTTCTCCGCGTACTTTATTAGGAATAGCAAAAAACCACGCCGAATATTGTTAACTACTGGAGAAGTACTCCAAAAATCTTTAAAAATACGTAGATAAAACAAGTGCTCAAAACACTTATATCACTACCATTATAAAAGGATTAAAAGAATTTCAACAATTCCCATTACTCCACACACTTCGCTCAAATTCACATACACGTCCAACCACCACAATACCTCAAGCATACCAACATACCTGAGCATCTCTAATTGCCCGGCACTTGGTCTCAAGTATGAGTTTGTTACACTTCTTGATCTCCTCCTCTTGCTCGAGCTTCAGGTTACGCGCTCGTTCTAGCAGATGCATAGTACGCTGACGTGCTTCCTCCTCGATCTCGTTCAACCGACCTTGACGTTCTCGGCTCTTGTGGAGGTCCATACGACGTATCGCTTCCTTACGCGCCATGCTTTCGCTGTTCGTATAGAACGTTTAATGTGTGTATTTAAAATTTCATCGTTATTTATGTATGAAGAGCAGAAGGTAAATTGTAATTCATTCGTTTTACAGTAAAATAATAAGAAGATAATTATATAGTTTAAACTAAAAAAGCTTAGTTATAATAAGAAAAAAAAAATTCAAGAAAAATCACTCTCTTACCGTAACAATCGTTCCTTCTCACGTTCAGCGGCTGCGAGAGCAGCTTCCCTCTCTTCCTTCGTCGGATTGTGACTACGTTTCACCAGCTCCGAGAAATCCGAGCTCGTGATAAACTTGGGGTAGATCGTCGGCTCCTTCGACGGGACCAATAAATTCCTGTACCCATCTTTCTCTGGTACGCGTGTTATCTGAAAAAAAAAAAATTATACCATACCACATAACTCTTATCTCATAAAGTATACCATAACAACTATTATCAATTCTAATGTCACACTTTATGTAACCCTCTAAATCATAACAATCCCTTATAACATAAATGCGATCAATTATTCGCACCTCCTTGCCATCGTACATGCACCGTTTCAGCTGTATCTGTCGATTCCTCAGCAGCTGAGCACTGTTGTCGTTACAAGATGACGCGTGAGTACAAGAGGCACTTTTGGTACGACCGGCAATTCGCACAGCTTTGCGACCAGCAGCATCAGCCGTTCGTGCGCTCAACCGGGACGCCGATTTCGTCGACATAATTATGGTCAAGTCAGGGATCTGGAAATGTGTGTAAATATTTGGTTAGTGTTAGTATATTAATTATCTCTGGTTTGGTGTTGGATTAATTTTAATATAGAGTTTAAGTATATACAGCAGAGTAATTAAATCGAGGTAATTTAAGCGCTGCCTTGTATGCACGTAAAATTTTATTGAATTTCGGTACAGTATACTGTCACTACAATGGTAACGCGAAATTATAACCTAGATACCTTTTAAAGTAACCTTTAAAATTAAACAAAAACAAAAAAATAATAAAACATTACTATAGATATAACCAAAAGTAGAAAACAAAATAATTATCATATACTTACCTTCAAAACCTTTACAATACCACAACCATCGTACTTCTCATCACCTTGTATATATAAAGACACTAGAACCACGTCGATTTGATTGACCCACCCTGACAGAAAAGCTTCACGTGCATGCCAATTTTATACCTGCGCGCTTATCTGCGACAAAAACACCGATTGTCAACTGCACCGTTTCTGGCGCACAGCAAGGCAGTTCCCGTGTTCCGCCCAGCTGTTTGTTCGATACAAATCGGGCGATGGCCCCACGGCGAGGGAGTAGGAGGAGGAAGATCGATTGTGCTACCTACTCGTGTGTATAAAGCTCTCTCAGCTGTTGATGCGTTTTGTGATACGAGAAAGAATCGCGATTATTTTTCTTTGTCGTAATGTAGAAGTGGGTTTAAAGATTGAGGAATAATGGTATCTAGTAATGTAGGGGTGGATCGAGTAGTCCGAAAATTTTTTTTAATTTTTTTGAATAAACTTGATGATAGTAGTGTTAATGATAAAATTTTGAATTGAAATCACTCATATTTTGTAGTTAGTAGATTAATTTATTAAATTAAAAAGATTTAGTGACGCAGACAATATTAGAAATTTCACAAGATCAAACTTTTTGCGAGTTTTTACCCGGAAAATAACTTGAAAAAATACACGAGTCAAAAGTTATTGTTGATAGTATTCAAATAAAATAAAATTGTTTATTAGCTTTATATATATGTCTAAACTTTGCAATTATATATATATATATATATATATATATATATATATATATATATATTCGAAAGAAATCGTAAGAAACCGTAGGAAACCGTACAAAACTGTAGAAAACCGTTTCAATTC
>JAWWEQ010000010.1:1403215-1424433 GCA_035583055.1 Torymus tubicola
GATTGTCCGCAATGGCACGAGTTCTTTGAGTTAAAAAAATTTGCTTTGATCCAAAGAATTTTTTTTCTCAGTGTATAGAAAAGAATACGTGTATATATATATATATGCGTACGTGGTTGCTCGACTTCACAAGCTCCGAGGAGATCAGCTATGCTGATTTTGTCACCGGTAAGGAAAGGTTTCTTCTCGTTATCACCTAACCAGAGTCGCTCGATGTCGTCCAGACAATCGGCCATCGAACCTTCGAGTTTCGCGACTATTTCCGATTTAGCTGGTTTTTCCGTTTTCAATGGGATCAAGTACTGCAAATTATTTTGTATTATAAATTTTATATTTTTTTGTTATTTGTATGGTGATCAATAAGAGTTAGCCGAAAGTATTATATGTCAAATTGTTGAATTGTAAATATATATTATATATAAATCACCTTCGTACGGAAATACGTAGTACAATGAAGTCTTGTATTCAAATGCTGCCACTCGAGGTATTCGTCGACTTTTGCCTGAAGCTTGGAATCTTTTGGATACCAGTGATCGTCAACCTTGAATTCCCGGCATAAGTATCGTAATATACCTACGCTGCAAATAATAAATGATTGCATAGAATGATTGAATCTTCCTGGTGCAAGAAAAAACCTCCGTACATTTCTGCACATTTCCATACATTTTCGTACATTTTTGTTACTTAAAAGACTTTTGTACAGATTTGTACGGAAAAGTACAGAAATGTATATAGATAAGTACAGAAATGTACAGGAATGTACAAAAATATACAGTTAATAATGTGATTTAAAAAAAAATTGTATGTAGAAATAAAAAATAATATAAAGGTTCCAAATTCACATAATAAAATATAGTGTATCTAAATGGTTATAGTTTACGAATTATAAAATAGTGGCATGAACAAATCCTATAAAAATGGATTTGAAACCATTTTCAATAGGATTTTTTCATTAGGGCATTTAAGAATAGCCTACTAGAATAGAGAAGCTAGAATAAGGAAACTAAGAATATTGCAACAAATTATTACATAATTATTATTTATTAATTATACGAAAAATTACGAGATATAAAATAATATTAATCAGAAAGTTATTTGGTAACATAAAATTATTATGATAGCTGACTATATCCATCTACTATAAGAACTAAGAGCATCTATAATTTATATTACAATGTAATATCACATGTTGAGTTCTAATACAAATCAAACAAAATATGATTTGAATTACAATTTACCTTTCCGTCAAAAGAAATCCATTATGCTGAATAGCAGGTACTTTTTTATTTGGATTGATTTGTTCGTATTCTGGTTGTTGCTGTTCACCTTTCAGTAAATTAATCACTTTCGGCTCGAATGGTATGTCGCATTTCTTTAAAAATATATACAAAGCTCTCGATGGCTGTGAAAGTAGATTGTAATAAAGCTTCAACGTCATTATGCTGGCTAAAAATGAAACGAAACGAATCAGAGATTGGCAAGATTTTGTTATAGGATGATGCAACAATTTTGAAATTCCCGCGCGTCCATAATTTTAACAATAGTTCAATCAACTTTGTATACGGTGAATGTGTCTACTTTGGTATAGTTAGTTCACCACTTTTTTTTTTATATATTTTTCTCGAGTGGCTGAATAAATGTATTAAAATTATTAATTTATTAATGAAAGCAAGCAAGGAAGAGAAGACTTTTTGGTCAGTAATTTTGTTCTCGTTCACGTATATCTTCTGGTTACGATTGAAAAGGTGGTATGTCGTTGGACTAGCAGTTTTTGTCGAATCATTGTAATATACTTAATTCAAAACCGAAACAATGTTCTTACAGATTTTTCATTTTACATAAGGAACATAAATTAAAGTGAAAAAAAATACGTTGCTTGATCGAACTGTCATTAGTTGATACACAGTAAATTATCATCCTTATGCTTAAAGATCTACGGATCGATGAAGTACGAATTACAAAAATGTCAGAATGCAAGCGAATATTTACAAAGGTACACATGGCTATTGACACTTGTATACATTGTATGAATCGATATGAACTTACGTATACACAGGTTCACTTGTAGTAGACACTATTAAACCTGTTTATAATTGTACTCACGGTGATTCAAAATCTCTCTCACTCTACAATCGCGACCGCATCTGAATGGAGACAGTGTTTACATGCCACTGTACTTCACTGTAGCCGACTGCTATGTATATATACTACTATACTGTACTTTATATATGTACGAGAACGCATGCGTGCGCATCTATATACCTATACGCGTCCGCGCTGAATAAGGCTTGAAAAATTCTTCATTTTATTTTCGGCAAATTGGTGAAAAAATTATTGACTTTCAAAAGAAATTATTTGATTTTGGATCTGATGGGATGGTAAGTATATTCGAAATGTACATGGATATTTTTTATAAGAATATTTATTGATTAAAGTTATAAATACGTTTTTTTTTATATACTAAAAAATAAACAAAAAAATCTGTTTATGTTATATTGTATTGCTTTTTTTTACATACGTTATATTTGAAAATAAAATTAATATATCTAACATATTTCATAGCATTGTTATAACTTTTTAAAAAGATTTTCGTGTAATTTTTACAAATAATAGTAATATTACAAGCCCAAGCAAGGCTATATCGTCTAAATAATCACTGGAACGATACAAAAATACAAAAGTTATATACATTTATAATCTTGTCTGTTTTTTTTGGAGTTATTATTTAAACGTTATGAATTAAATTCTATATATAATTATTACTTAAGCTACTTTAATACACTAAGTTTTTTTGAAAAAAAATATTGCTCTGTACATTCGACCGCTTTTTAAGCGGGAGCCTCGAGAATCAGACACACTCGCTTCTCGAAATTTCTCCTATAAAAATTCTTTGCAATTTCAATTTCATTTCCTGCGTCGCTTTCGCAACGTCGTTTCCTGACTTGGTGATTCGTCCTGAAGCCTTGTTTTCTTAATGTTTCTCGACGTCCGCCTGGGCGTCTGCTGCTGACTATCTTCCGAAGAAGTGTCCTCTGACGCTTGTATGTTGTTCAAAGCTTCCGCGGCCTTTTGCAATTCTTTCTCGACGTTTCTTCGCGAACTTTTTTCCCTCCTCGGTGGTGGTGTTTTGTTAACTTTTCGTTTTTTCAATGAACTGGAAGGAGCAGTCTTGACTGGCGTGGCAGGTAAACTGATTTCCCCAAGTCTACAATAATATTACAAAAAAAACGTTAATTGAACATCAAATATGGTTAAAGTTAATTTAATGAATTTGATGAACACATTACCTTAAACTGAAATTAACCTCATTTTCATTCTCCCGGTTATCGTTAGCAGTCTCAGCTTGAGTTTCGGGTTCCCTATTAATGTTTTCTGGACAAGTTGCAGACACAATTGCTGGCCTAGCTGGTCCTGTTTCTGTCCTATTCTCGCTGTTAGAATTGAGTGCCGAATGTATAACTGGAGCCGGTTGCGACAAAAACGTCTGTCTACTGGTACTTTGGTGCTGACAGTTTTGATTGTTATTTTGTTCGCTAATACCGACTTTGGAGTTGAATTTTTGTACATCGAGCACAGCGCATTTACTGCAATTAAAGATTTTATAAATTCCAACGAGGTAATCCGCGAGCTCAAACATGTCGGAACGATGAGAGATGACGATGAACTGAGCATTCTTCGTTCTTTCTTTGATGTAACTCGCGACAATCGACACGTTCTTGAAATCCAAAGCAGCGTCGATTTCATCCATAAAGTAAACTGGCGTGGGCTTGTAGTGATGCAGAGCAAACACGAGAGCCAAGGAACTTAAGGTTTTTTCACCACCACTCAAGTTCTGAATATATTTCCATGATTTCTTGGGTGGTCGCACACTGAACACGATACCTTCGCTAAACGGATCCAACGAATCTACCAATTCTAATTCGGCGTCGCCTCCTAACGTGATCATTCGGTACATTTCTTTTAATTTACCTGTGATCAAGTTGAAGCCAGCGGTGAATTCTTGCATCCTCTTGCGCACTGCCAAGTTATATGTGTCTCGCATTTTATTCCTTTCGTCCGTGATCTTTTGTAATTTTTCTGATCGCTTCAGATACAACTCGTTTTGTTCCTTGAATTGCTCTATAATTTGCATGTTGGGTATTTCCTTGGGTAATTTTTCTTTAGCTTTCTGTACCTGAGCTGCAACAGTCTTGCTATCGACTTCCGCCAGTTCTTCTTCCGTTAATTCAGTCAGTGTCTCTGATTCTTCATTTGGTATTTCCTGCAGTTTTAAGCCTTGCATGGCCTTTGTCAATTCAGGAACCCGATGTTGTAATTCCTTCACAATTTTGTTCTTTTCACTTAACTTTTGATCCAAGTCAATTTTAACCGCCTTCATTTTACTTTCACGAGATTGTAATTTCTCCAAATCTGTCTTTAATTTTTTCGCTAATTCATCTTTTTCAGTTAATTCTTCGCTCAACTCATTTAGTTGGTCCATGATTTCTTTTCCTTGTTCTTCAAACACTGCTTTTTCTGCTTGAATATCACGAATCCTTGTCTCGCAGTTTTTAATGTCACTTTCTAACGTCTCAATCCGTTGTTCGGCCTTCTTTGAGTTTCTCTCAGCTGTTTTGATGGCAACTTGCAGTCTACAAATTTCACCCTTCGTCTTATCTATAGCTTTTGTTAAGTTTGAGATTTTCTTCTGCTGTTCCTTGACACGTCCACCAGATATTTCTTCAATCTCCTGATTTATTCTGATAACCTCGTTTTCTATTTCTTTTGAATTTTCTGAAACATTCCCAAGCTCTTCTTCCGCATCTTCAAGTATTTGATTTAATTCTTGAACCTAAATAAAAAAATTCACAATTTAATTATAATTAAATATCCTGACATTAATGTTCCACTAAATTTGAAAAAAAATAGCAAACCTTTTTAGGATCACAAATAGTAGACAATGCCCTTTTCTCTTGTTCCTTCAACTGTTTACACAAGCTTGGCTCATCTACACTTAATTGACTTATTTCAATCTTCAATTTATCTCTTTCCATTACCATTTCTCTTAGAGCCATGGTAAGAGTATGAATTTGATTTTCTAGAGGTGGCTGTTTTGCTTTGAGAGCATTGTACTCCTCAAAAACTACATCTAGATCTTTTTGCAGTTTTTCAATATCTTGTACTGAGGGTTCGCTTCTTGCTACTTTCTGACCCATTCGTCCTCTTGCAACTTGACGACCTCCACCGCTCATCGTACCCGAAAGTTCTATCAGCTCACCCTACACAAATAAACAACTCTTTCAATTTATAAAATTTAACAAAATATATTATAAAAAGTAAATTATCAAGTTATCCGAGACTAATAAAGAATATTAATATCATTTTATACCTTGAGTGTAACGACACGATGACGTTGTGCTCCATAAGCTATACGAGTAGCCTGGTCCAAGTCGTTGGCGACCAAAGTATTTTGCAGAGCGTAATAGAAGGCAGGCTTCACTCGTTCATCTTCTACGTTAATGAGATCAAAAAGTCGGTGAACGTTTTCCGGCGTACGGATCTTCTCCTGACATTGACGAGCAAAGCGCTGCTGCTTCTCAAGAGCGATAAAAGTGCCCCGACCAATGTCATTTTCTCGAAGGAACTTGATGCATTCCGTCGCGGTGTTGACGGTATCGACGACAATGTTGTCTAATGGACCGCAAGCAGTGGACACCGCTACATCGAATTTTGCATCGATTGCACCAAGATCGCCCTAAATTTAATATGTATATAAGTTATTTTGTAAAAGTAAATAAGAACATTATCAATATATTTTTTTATATTCTTTGGCTTACCAATCTACCGAATATACCGGGAATTCTACCTTCTCTCTTCTCGCGCATAAGAGAATTGAGTATGTGGTTTCTTGATCTACCTGCTTGCATAGCTGATTTCTGTTCATCGTATTTCATTCGAGTGTTTCTTAAGCGCATGTTTGCCTCATTTTCGCGAGTCTTCAGATCATCCAGTTCGCTTTGAGCTTCGCTTAAACTCTTCTCTGTAGCAGGTATTTTTGGTTCGATACTGGCAAGTTTCTTCTTGCACTCAACCAATCTCTCACTGCTCATTTTTACAGCATCTCGCAGTTTCTCCAATTTATTTTTTTCTGTCACTTCTTCTGATCTGTAAAGATCCAATTTTGATTTAGCTATTTCATAAGCCGATTTAGCTTCATCAACAAGTTTTCTTTGAGATACAAGTTCTTTTTCCAGCTTAGAACGTTTTTTCATTAATGGTTCGGTCTTTTCTTTCAACCCACTCATTAAAGTTACAAGTGCAGCCTCTTCCTTTTCCTTTTCAGCAATATTCTTTTCTTGAAGACGTTCACATTCTTCTATATCTTTAGCATTTTTTTCTGGCACTCTTTGTAAGTCTTCTAATTTCGTTTTTTCATTCTTTACTGTTGCCATATTATCCTTTCTTCGTTTATTTGTAGCTACTGATTCAGCAAAGAGTGCTTCGTCTTTTTTTCTAATTTCATCAAATTTAATTGTCAATGCATCTTTTTGTTGTGTTAACTTGTCCCACTTTTTTGATTTTTCTTTAAATTCTTTTGTCTTTTCATCTTTGTCTTTTTGCACATTCTTCATTTCATCAAGAAGTTTATTAAAATCTTCATCCAATTCTTTTTTTCCTTCTTCTTCTTCGGTCAATTGTTCAGAAGTTTCATGTCTGTAAAAACAAGAGAATGTAAAATAATAATGTTTATATATTCATTTCTTATTAGTAGAAATATTAAATATTTTACCTTTTACATTGATAGTATTTATGTTGTAATTTAATTATTGAATTTTCCGATTTTAAATATTGTACTGCTTCCTGCATAGGTCTTTCTAATTCTGTTTTTGCTTTTTCTACTACTTTAAGGCGTCTTAATTTTTCTTCTCGCTGTTCTGATAAGAATTCAACTTTTTGATATAATTTTTCAAGTGGCTCTTTGTAACGTTTAGTACCAATAATGTCTTCAAGAAACTCCAACATTCCAGTATCACCCTCATTTTGACCTTTAGGTTTCATTAAAGCTATTTGTTCTACTTCACCCTACAAAAAATATTCATCAATGTAACTGTTATCTAATTATTTTACCTATATTTATCAGATGTGCAACTATACGAGTGGTACCTGAAGAATTAAAAATCGATTGTGATCTAAATCAACGTGATGAGATCGCAGCAACTGTGCAATTTGTTTAAACTGCACCTTTTTTCCATTGAGTTCATAAAATGCAGAACTATCTCTAAATGCAGTTCTTGAAATAACAAATTCACTGTTTGGAACCACATCATAATCATTTCCAACCTTGAAAAATAAAGATATGTTTAATCTTAACTTATAAAATATAAAATTTATTTATATTTTGAAAGATTATAATACCTTATCTATTATCTGTTGAAAATAAACAGATACGGTACAGCTTGAACAATTTGGATGTTCAGCAGAATTATGAATCAATTCAGCTACTTTTTTAGTTCTTATTTTATTTGCTCGATACCCAAACACAAAAAGCATAGAATCTATAGCATTACTTTTCCCGTTACCATTCGGTCCAACAATTGACGAGAAGCACTAAATATAAAAAAAAAATATTAATTTAAAATTTACTTCATGAATTTTTAATAGAAATACAAGAGAAAATATTGAGCATACCTTATGAAAGGGACCAATTTCAATGTCTCCGGCATAACTTTTGAAATTTCTGGCTACTATTTTTATAAGCATCAATCTTGGCCCTTTTGTATCATATTCACCAAAAACTTGTGGTGGTGGTGGAATGTAAATGTCTTCTGATACTCTCCAGCCATTGTCCTCATTATCACTTCCAACATTATCATTCTCTTGTGGGGCAACATCTACCTCCATATCACTATCAGCGCCTTTATCATTTGGTTGCTCTTCAGTGCCCATCTTGACTGAAATTTATTTATTAAAGTTAAAAATGTTCACAAATACACGTCACTGTATCAACACTTTGAACAAACACCAAGCTTTTTATGTATCATAAAAGGCCATAAACAAAAAAGGTAAATAATCACAAAACAGTCTAGAGGTTAGGAATTTTGACATTTCAAAGGTAACCAATTGACGTAAGAACCAAGCATGGACCGTAGAATTATTATGTAAAACAAAACAGCACAGTTAATATTGTTGTAAAAACAAACAAATTACCATTAAAATTGTAACTTTAATTATTAATACCACCACAAAACATGTTACAATACTCTAGCCAAACGAAAGTGGCGGGCAAAGCGACGCTTATTGAAACATTTGAAAATTAACGATTTTCAGAGCACTCGCAACTTTAATGGCGGACGCGCGTGAGTCAAATTTTGAATTTTTTTCGGACGATATTTAATGATATTTGATTTGTTTACAATTTTAAATGGTTATATAACTAATTATTATTTTAATATAACTATTTATTAATTATAAATTAGTTTTAAAACATTTTTTTTTATTTTTACTAGTAAAACCGCGAAAACCATGTGACGCTATGAGGTTTCGAAATGATAAGAGCTTCGATTAATCGTTGTGTATGAAAATAATTCAAATTTTTAAAAAGTAGTAGCGCTTTTAAAATGAAATTATTAAAAATGGTATAACATTAGTCGATCATTAATAAATTTTGTTATTTTATAATAAAAGTTCCACATATGTCCTCAAAACCTGAGCAAAATTTTCAGTATAGTGAAAATACAGCGTGCTGAATGATCGATATATCGCACAATGGCGGGAAATTCAAATTTTTAAATTTCGATATTTATAACGGTATTTTTTTTATTTTAAATTTACTTATTCATCAGAATTATTTAATTCTACATTACATACAAGACTCTTGGGACCAACTTAAAATAGTTAATTTACTTTAATGGACAATGCAATGAATATATAAATGTTCTGATAGACTTTGAAATATTTCCTCCCGCCAATTCCTGCTTTTAATCACAAGTCGTCATCAGAGCAACCGCGAGAATGTGTAATAACTAAACAATTTATATCATGCGATTTCTATCATATTGCGATCAATGATAAACGTAGGCAGATTCTGAACTAATTTATCCGCAAGAAATACGACCCATTATCATGTTTTACTTAAAAAGCTATGACTAAGTAGCACATTAAATATTTATTTGGAATGGAATTTAGCACGATGAATGCGAGAAAATCGTTGCTCAAATATTTGCCAGAGCTGTGAGGCATGTTTTAAAAATGGGTGTATCTATTTTCATTTCTCTTGTTGAAACCATTAAAACAGACACACAATCTAATCTTTAAATAACTACTAATAAAACGGGGGTATGAAAGTGTATATTATGTTATGAGTGATTTTTTACTTCATTACGTGAACATCTTTGTGAAGAAACAAAAGTAAAAATTCGTTTAAAATGTGCATTTTTCTTCAATTTCAACGTATGAATATTTTAATATTTTCCTTATTCTAAATACATTTTCCTAGTTTTTTTCTGCAATGATTTTCTATATTCATTTCTAAAATTAACAAAGTTTTCCTGTTTTCTGTGCAAAATCTTATACAACATATTAAAAAATATATAAGACTGTTAAAAAAAAAGGCCATTTCAACTCAAAATTAGACTATCAATTCTTCTTAAATGTGCGATATCTCAATTAATTCGCGATAAAACAACACTTTATCAGGCATAACATTATAACTACCAGCCGCATTAGCATTCCATTATAATTCAGAATACCTACACGACAGCCGATAAACATCTCAGCTAATTATTCAATTTTAGAACCAGCAAAACACATATCTATCGATAATTGAATTACAATAAATCTTCCAATCCCGTTAATCGCATCAGCTGGTATCCCCGCATACACAATAAGTAGGTATATATACACACGCTCCGAAACTCCAATTCTGGTTTACCGAACCCGCATATATATACGATACTACATATATAGATATGTATATACTACATTGGAACACCACCTCTCTCTCCTCTCTCGTTCCCTCTCTCTTCGACTTTCTCGCTTTCCCGCGACCGCTGTACAATACACATACACGCAGTGCTTGCGTATATATATACCATTCGTATATATACGAATAAGTACAGCCGCCCACAGTGCCTACACGACAGTTGTGTGACAGTATATATAGACGTGCGCGTATACGCACACGATCTCGTGTATATCCGTATATATATACATACATATATATATAGGTATATACACATTATCGAGCGAAAACCCAACACACACACACATACATACATATATATACAGGCATCCTGTATAATAGTATATACAGCGTGCCTCGCGCGCAGTCTCGCCATAGCAGGCGACTTTTATACATTATACTCCTACTACTTATTGGGCGCGCGCTGCCTGCTGCTGCTGCTGCTGCTGCATCATCATCCCCCGCGAAAGAGTCGATCAGCTGCGCGCGCGCGCGCCAGCGCAAGCTATATATATGTATACATTTATATATACATATATATAGCGAGAAAGAAGTATATAGTCGCGAGAATAGGTATAAGGCACGAGAGCCATAAGCAAGGCACGTAGTGTTAAGCGAAAAGTAGTAGCAAACGGCAGGCAGCAGCCGCAGGCAGTCAGTCAGGCAGCAGTCTCGAGGGCGCGTGGTGGAGGCAGCACTGCTGAAAATGGCCGACTGCGAGAAGGAGGAGGCGCACAATCTCGTAAGCAATTAGCCCTCTTTCATCGAGCTTTTATCTAATCGTCGTCGTATACACCGTATATATACCGCACACACATACCGCTACTTAACGTATATACGCATCATCAGACGAGAGTATATAAGAAGACGAGTGTCGCTGAACCTGAGAGATACAGTGAATGAGAGAGAGAGAGAGAGAAAGAAAGATTGATAAGTAGCAAGTGTATATAGCTGACATATACTCGCGGATTTCATTATCTCCGAGTTCTCTTTCTCTCGCTGTCTCTCTCTCTTACACTTAAACGCAAGGGAGAGAACCGTCAAAGTAGCGCGTGAGATAGACTTATGGCTCGCGAGGTTATGTTGATTGTTCTCAATCGTCGTAGATTGTCTCATCGTTCTAATTATCAAATGTCAAGTTTCTGCTTTTATTTCGATTGTCAAGGCATATATAATATGACAGACGTCAATTGTTTTGTGGGTATGGAAAGAGGAAAATCGATGACGTTGATGACGCGGCGGTGGTGGTGGTGGTGGTGGCGGCGACGGCTTATATATCGGCTTCTGCTCTTGACAGCTCGCGCGCGCGCGCGCGTTCCTGTTTTGGACTTGCGATGGCATAGTGCCATAATTTGGATCCTGTTATTATTATGTTTTACTCTCGCTGTTACAGCAAATGGAGTTCGAGTGGGTACTTCACGAGGAAGTTCACTCGTCGCTATCCCAGCTCCGGAACATCCTAATGGTGAGTTTTTATTTTCGTGTGTGTGTGTGTGTGTGTGTGTGGAGCGAGAAGATTTATGAATGTGCGGGGGTGAACTTGAGCTTAACGTTCGGAGCAGACGAGTTACGGGCGGTTTTTTCCGATGTTAGCTTGACCGATTTTGTAAGCTGACGCGAAAGGTTTGCTTTTCGTCGCTGATAAGAATGAGTTTTCTTTTCTTAGAATTTATCGATTAAACGCGGTGGGGATTGTTGGGTCGGTTTTGAAATTTTAAGAGGGATGGTATGGGTTGAATATTTAAAGATGTGAACTTTTTTATGGGGAGTAATTGAATAATATGTATTTTTGTTATTTAGAAGTTTTTTACAAAGAAGAATAAGGTTGTTATTGTTGGAGTATTGTCTGCTCCAAAATGATTATTTGCATTTCAAGTTGTCTGAATGACTATTCATTTCAGTTAACATTCTATAATGGAAAATTTTAATGTTCTTGTTGGTTTCTGTAGGAAAAAATTGAATTTTTTTTTATTTTTGACTCTTGATTAATCAAAAGTCATTTTGGAGCAAATAGTAAATATTATTTTATTTAAAAAATTTATGTTTGAATTTATAAATGAATATTTTTATTTTATTAACCATAAACATTTCTTAATGCGATGAATAATTATTTAATTAATTTTCCAACAGGAATGTGCACAAAGATTTCCATTGACACTTTTTGGAAATGATCAGCAGAACAAGACTGACAGATTTGTGTTCGCTGCTCCCCATGACCAGGTCAAGTGTGTAGTAGTTCTCACTGGTGACAGTATCACAAATGCTGTGAGTAATCACTCAATTAATTCCATTACTCATAATGGAGTAATATAATCATGTTCTCATTATTGATAATAACACTTGCAGGAAGTAAATTTTAAAGTTCAACGTCACCCAAATGCTAACATGAGGACAAGCATACAGAATGATCATCCTTGGAAATTACAACAAATTCAAGATGCTGCCAATCACCTACAGCAAGCAATCGCTCACATCGACAATGTTGACAGACATTATTCTTTTAAGACTTCTGATGAGGTAATGCATGTATTAGGTAATATTTTAGGATGTCTACAGCGCAGTAGGACAAGTTTAATTGTACCCAGGAAAAAGAATTTAGATGATCTCATTAGAAGTCGTAATATGGTAAGAAAAATTTTGTTGCTGTCCAAATATTGGTATTTTCTAAAAAAAAAAAAAAAAGCAATATATAAAAATTTAATATTCTTCTTTGCAGAAATCTCTAAATCCAAATTTACCCGAAAATTTGGCCATAAGTTTTTATATTCAAAGTTACAAGCTGGTACTTGCAGTTTATCAATTAGAAAATGCTCACGGGAGTGTGAAATATGAAACTCAGCAGGCTGAGTGTAGTGTTCCCTGGCTGAATGAAGCACTGGTGCTACTTACAATTGCACTTCAGCTCTGTCAAAGATTAAAAGACAAGGTTTGTATCCCATTGACCTCGATCTTTTGAAAATTTTTAAACGACCAATTTACGTACATACGTTACTGACATCATTAAATTTTTTCTTGCAGATCTGTGTATTTTCTCAGTATAAAGACTTTACGGTAGGTTCCCGCGTTCCTTCGGCCTTGGGACTACAGGAGTAAGACGTCCACTAAATTAATGAATTAGGAAGCCGAGTGGGCTATCCTATTAACTAGTCGATAGTCCGCACCGTGACAGAAAACGCAAGAGTGTACTTTGCCAACTACGTGCCTAGTATCACTGTTCATTCTTTTTTTTTCGTAGTAATTACAGACGCAATTCAGCGCATAAACGCGTTACGTCCGTGACGAGACGTAAATTGGAAGCTTGCGTCAACCGCATTTGCGCGTGTACGTGACAGTACGCAACAGTTGCCATATTATGTATTCGTACATAAGCTGGTGACTTCAGGCACGCGCGCGCGACACATTTAAGTAGAAGAATGCAAAAAGTGCCTCGTTCGTTCGTTGAAGCCGTTTATTATAGAAATAAAATTCATGCTACTAATCATGCCATCGTTCTTTTTTTTATACGCGACTTTACTTTTACACACACATAGTTATAGAGCTTATATTATATAGTTTTTATCGAATCGCGAGTGTTCTTGTTAATCTACTTTTATTATTTATATATAGTTTCATTTTTATATATAATCTATATATTTTATGTTTTAGTTTCATTTTGACGCGATAAATGAACAGCGTGAGCTGCTGGTCCGCAATATAATGAATTGCTTCAACGGACCCGAAGCACTTAGTAGACCTAAGTAATTCGCAATTTGATCTCGAAAGAGGTTATTGTTAATTCATTATTGTTATGCCAAAGAGGCAAGCGATTGTATCATGTAATTTACTAGAAGAGCGTTTAACCATAGAAACGTCAATTAACTGATTTTTCTTCGTCGTTTTATCCAAATCCTTTTAGAATTATCGGTGCGATACTTTTCTAGTATGATCTGAGACTAATTGCGCTTCGCTCGACGCAACATGCAAGTAAGGCCCGAACGAAGAAGTAAAATGTACCAATGTTACCCGTAATTGCCCTCCGAGCATATTACCCATAAACGTATTTACTAAAGTAAAAAAAAAAGACAAAAAGTAACGTGAATCAAGTACTTATTGAACATGACCTCGCGCACTGTTTGAGTTCTATTGTGTTTTGAGTAGACGAGTAACGAAAAGAAAAAAAAAGCATTAGGCTAATTACAGAGTTTTATTCTATTTCAATGTAAATTGTAAATACACTTGTTCGCCATTGTTGACCATCAATACCATGCTTTGGAGACGAAATTTGATTTTTAAAATGAAAAACTTTCGTACATCGATGTTGCCGACACACTAAATGTAATTTTACATATTAAAGTATTCTTCATATTTACTAATCAAACAATATTGCGAGATATATTCCCGTTTTAAATCTTCCTAAAAAAGAAAAAAAAATTGTTTTCGACTTTCGACGCAAAAAGGTAACGAATGTATAACGCTATTCTCCAAAGTGTATTTCTCGACTGCTGCATACACGCATCATGTATACGCATCATCATACAAACCAAAACCGTACATGTCATTGCCATATACACGCGTTGTCGTTAAATTGCTCTCAATTGAGAATTCAATTGAGCTGCGACGCTCGTGCGTATAGAGTTCTTTCCGCGATGACTATAATTATAACAATGTCGTTTAATTAAAATATATAATACATACATATATATATCACGCATGTGCTTATCTCCGAAGCTTATCATTCGGCTTGCGAAAAAAAAAAACGTTCGTACGACGTATACCTATTACTACTACTACTATACTACTACTACTATTACTGCATGCGGGTGTTCACGTTTCACGAATAAAAAAAATAAAAACATTGAGAATTGTATTATAAAGCGGCAGGCGGCCGCGTATACCGAGTCTCGTATTGGATCCAGGAGGTCTGTACGCCGCCACATGGACGTATGTGTAATATAATGAATATATCAATTGGACGATAAGAATGTGTAGGATGTATAAGAGAAAAATAATAAATAAATAAAGGGCGGTGTGATGACCTACCTGTGAGAGAAGACATTGTAAAACCCCGACAATAATGGTGTAGACGTGCATTTGAGGCGCAGAGAGGCCGTTGCACTCTGTTTTCATTGTTATTTAAGATATTCCACGTACGTGTAATAAAAAATTTCTCATTATGAAAAATTTAATCTGACTTTTGCCTTTTTCATTCAGCTATATAGAGACGTATAGAACCTGTTTGTAATATCAATTTAAGATTAAGAGGAAAGTTTATTCAGCAAATAATCGACAAATATACAAGTCATTCTTATTTGATTCATTTGTATTTATTGAAAATCTATATATAAATAATTGTAAATTACACATCATTGTTCAATTCTTTCTTCTTACGCGCTGATCATCGTACGAAATATTCGGGACTAACTCATATGTCTGTCCATGTATTTCGGCCAATAATGCATGATGTATACGAAGGCGCGCACTCTGTTGTACCGAGTTATCGAGCCTAAGTACACGACGATACTCCCCTCCGGCACAATCAAAAAATGAGAAACAATAACAGTGACGGTACATAATTTATTACCTATTCTGAGGGGGACTGTAATTTGGAAAGGGGAAAGAAAAAGATTTCATTATAAGCTCAATCTGAGATTGATTTCTCATTTCAAGATTCGTTAATGATTAACTTGTCACGAGTAACACGAAAAAGCGTTGAGAATCAAACGAATTGAAAAATGAACAAAATAAGCTTCTAGGCTTGAATTTATGGGGAAAAATTTAGTTACCATAAAGTACTACTACTTTTATGACTTTATTTATTCTAAATTTTTAATAGACTTGACTTTAAGATAAAAGTACTTAGCATCAGAATCTACATAAGCGAAGCAACCACTAAATTTTCACGTGATCATTGTACTTTTTATCGCGTTTGCACGATTATTGTTATTATTATCTCCAGTTTTTATCTTACAATTACAAACTAAGGAAATTATCTGTCAAGCAGGTTTATTATTTCCTCTTTCGCAATTATTCGCTCTCGCTGGTATACCGATAAAAACTCTTTCTTCCAAGCAATCAATTCAAAACTTACTTTTCAATCACCGTCTATCTCTCATTAACAATTCACCTTCGAAAAGAAAATCAAGAAAAAAATTTCTACCTCGCAGCAAACAATACTCTGTACGAAAACAAAAGAATTCACCGTACCTCAAATTTCACGATAAATTTTACATCAGATAAGAGCTCACCGTTGACGGCGCCAAATTAAGTAGAAAAGGATGAGCGGCATAGGTTGCTAACAGTATACGGCACCAAATCGTTAAAGAGGATTGGTGACGATTACTGGAATACCAGCAATTGTTTTATTTGGAGAAATACGAAAAATAAAATATCTTTGACTGCAAAAAATTCCGAATACTTTGTAAATGGAATGAGCTTTGCTAGAGTAACTAAATATAATAAAAAAAAAACTGATCGGCGGGTGTTTAGTAGGAGGTGTAGTCACCAACTCAGAATGGGTTGCCGCGTTTTTTATACAAACCTTAGAGCGATACGAGAGGTGTAGAAAATATATTATAAATTCGGTGTCTTACTGTAAAAGTACGGAATTGTAGAGTGACCTTTTCTAAACTGGAAACTAATTCAAAGATCGGATTTTTCTACGAAGTTTGCCTATTGGATTTTCTCCGTTCCACAAGTCTAAAAATATAGTTGTCCGGTTAGTCGCGGGTTTCAGTAGAAAACTTATACGTATAGGAGTTAGAAAAATTTTAGACGGTGTGATAGGATACGTGATAGGCCGAATCGGCTGAGTGTGGAAAACCCCTACAAAGAAAATAAAACTAAATAAAAAAAACATGTAAGTGTAAAATTACAAGAAAAAGCACCATCCAACCTCCAGGAAAGAGATTTCAACATTGGGAATCAGATTTCTGGTATTATCTAAAAATGGGAATCACTATATAAAAAAAAATGTGCTACTACTTATATACGGGTCTGGAATTTAGCTAAAACTTTGGAAAAGATCTCTAGATATACGAATATATGAAGAAATTTTTAAAAAAGATATTTTTCAAAACTTTTTCAAAATAAAGCTAGAAATGTCCATAACATTGCAGTTTTCTGAGCATTAGGGTCTAATATTGCAGCTTTCTTCGTACTTCTTCATACATCCAAAAAGGTATTCCAATTTGAACAAAATCTCTGACCAACGAGCAGTACACTTTTATAGTCATTGTTACTAATTTAATTTCATATGTTCTCTTTCTTATACGATCAATCTTGAGTAACAGATTATAAAAGTAGACAGAAAAATCTATCATTTAAGCTTTCTTTCATTAAAAAATATTAATCTTTTAGAAATTTTATCAATTAAAGGTAGCATAAGAAAATAGTCTATCATCTTCGATTGCTTATAATTTTTTCAAAAATTAATATTTTTAACAAAACCAGGTTTAAATTCAAGCTTTTTCTATTCGAGTTTTGCCTTTTTACTCGTTTTCACATCATAAATACTTGCTATGTGACAATTAATAAACAGTCGGTTTTTTTTTATCAAAATACAACATATTTGGGATAAGACTACTAATATCTTAAGAAAAAAGTCCTACGAGATAGAATTAGGCAACATTAACACTAACCAGAAGAATGTTTCGAAACACGAGTTCAGCACAAATTTTAGGATACTTTCCAAGATTTAACGATTACGGTTTCAAGAATAGATTTTTTCCAAGATTTTTTTTTTCAAAATAAAGTGAACAATATTCACAACTTGCAATTTTTTTAGAACTAGAGTCTAAAATTACTTTCTTCATGTTTCTAGATCCAAAAACGTATCCTAAAATTTCAATCAAATCCGTGATCCGGATCTCTGACGCTCTTTTGATAAAACTCACTTTTAAGCATGACCGTTGCTTGGGAGAACTTTATAATTTTACCAGAGCAAAAACTGTTGAAATTCAAATACAGAAAATTTATCATGTAAAAACTATATTTCACGAAAAATGTGTACGCCCATATATCAAGTTATAAAATTATCTCAGCGAAAAATGAACGAAATTTGACAAATTTTTAACCACATGTTTGTCCAATTGTAAGTAACTAATGGTCCTATACTAAGCCGAATCGGTTGCAAATTACAAAAAAGCGAGAGCAAAAAAAAATGATTTTTGTATATAATGTGTACAAAATTAATTTGAAATACAAAAATCACAAGTGCATTAACTAAAACTAATTAAAATACAACTTATTTTTATCTTGAATATTTGAGCTTCTGTGCGAGCAATATTTTTCGAAATAAAAGTCAAAAATCGCTAGTCTTTAAAAAAAACGCGTTTTTGACTATTTTACTCTACAGGTTTCGACTTTACACAAAAAACGTTAAATACAAAAGTTATAGATATAATAATAAAATAAAACTTTTCTCTTCGCAATATTTTTTTGTACAATTAAGTCCTTATGGGCTTGAAATGGGGCCCATGAAATCGATTTCAAACGACTTCAATAAAAAAAAATGAATGATTGTTGGCAACAACCACACCGAATTTTAATTTACAGGAAAATGTTAGAAAAAAAATTATAGACAACAATAAAACCAAACTTTTTATTTTGATAAGACAAAACTTTTTATTGTTATATAGAACAAGACTTTTTATTATTATAAGTATTTGAGTGTTGCAATTTTCGCTCTGGTGAAAATATAAGATTATCTTGAGAAGTGCGGTCGTGCCTATAATATTAAAATTTGTTTTTACATTTGAAAAAAAGGTTTTATACATAGAGTGGGAAGTAGTTTAACAAGCGAAGCGAAGTGCAGGAGGGTTGCCATGTCGAGCGCAACGAAACGCCCCGAGAGGCACGCATTAATAAATAATTTATATATCATTTTTGTTACATTTTTTTCTTATACTTATTATGTATAATTATGTTTTCCTTAAATTATCATACATTCAAGGATCTCGATGAGACTTCATAAATTGCGCTTTTTAAATGTACGGATATAAGAACAGATCCAGCGATTCGTAAAAGCTTTATTTTGTACCGGCCGGGATCACTCGATCCGTAAATCATAGTTTGCTTTAATGTAAACCTTTATGAAACCACCTATATCTATAATATGATCATTGTATATCATCGAAAATCGCAAACTCTTCAAATACGATAATCTTGTTTTTTTTTCAAATAAACGTCGTTTTGGAGTAACACGTCATCAGTCATGAGAATGGGTTTCTCTACTTTAAGCTTCGATGACGTATACTCCCTGAATATCAATCTCACATGATACTTTGAAATCTCTAATATCGATTTGTGTGTTTTAAAGTAGTACTATATCGCATCACCTTAATCGTATTACAGTGTGTCAGATACCAAACATTACTCTTCGATACAATCCACTAAAAAATTCATTTTATTGAAAAAAAAAAACACTTATCTCTAGTATTTTACTCATCTCTGGCATTATTTATATGAAGCATATCTACATTAATATTTAATGTAGATATGCTTCAATTTGATTCAATTAAATCAGTGTTCATTATTTCGCGTTCATCTCATCTTAGTAACTAGATTCGCCCACGTAGTTATACTGAAATTTGTTAGATTTCTGTCGTCCTAAAGTAGAAATTCCAGGATTCATTAACATCCATGAATCCATTGACTCATGTTCACAATGATATTACTTATAATAATTACACTATAGTTGGATAATGAAAGTGAAAGATTTTCACCGATTGTGAATGAATGACGTATATTCCGCGGCTCTACTACTGTCATCAATTCATCTTGAATGAAGAGTGAAAGAGATTAAGAACTGATACCATAAGAATTTTTTGCAATTCCATAAATAAAACTATGATGCTATTCTTATTTAATTTTTCGTATAATAAAATTTGACATCTATTCTATAGCGCTTACTCCAAATGAACTCTTTAGCGGTCATTCGGAGACGACACCCCTTTCAAATCGCTTATATTAAAAAAGATTTTATCACCCAAAAAAAAAACAAAAAAACAAACCGCATCATATATTATACTTTTCGTAACATATTCGCCATATATATGTCTCAATACAATCAGCCTCTCAATTGTAAACATCGACATATACAAATTCCATCTTACCATCCCCCCACGCATCCTCGACATCTTACTTACACCTCCTCCTCCTCCTCCTCCTCCTCCTTCTTCTTTTTCCTTCCTGATCCATACACCCAATCCGCCAAATTGCAACACATGCCACCTACTACGTCGACGTGATTTCTCTACTCTCTCTCCCTCCAATATACCCGCACGTACACCAATACATATACATATACGCATACACATATACATATATACACTCGTTCACCTCTACCTCATAAACGAAACGATAATAGCCGTGAACTCGAAATTGTAAACACGCGCGGAAACGTGACCACACGTATATATACATATATATATACGTGCGCGGGCGGGGGCTGATGATTTATAACGAGCGCGTGCGCGAGCCGATGGAGGTTCCGCGCGATGCCGATCGTTCCTTCTATACATATATAATATACACATATAACAACACTTCTATAGCGCTCTCTTTCTCTCTCTCTCTCTCTGCTATTGGTATAGTAGTAAAAAATATATATATATAAGGAGAAGAGAGTATATATATATATATATTTACGGTACACCGTGTGTGTATATATATATGTGTGTGTGTGTGTATGTACGATTGTATAGGTGTATATTGGAGGCACTGGTGGTCTCCTATAGCGCGCGAGAGTAGCGCAACGCGCGACGACGCAACGGAGAGAAGAAATGATGAGGCGGCAGCGATCTGATAGTCGACGCGCGCAACCATGCTACCGCGTGCTCTACTCGCTCTCTTCTGCATTTCGATTGTTGCATCGGTCCTCGTACTACAAGGTATATAATCCATATATATATATAGCACACATGTGTGTATTATTTTATTTTTTTTATTATATATATATGCACATTATAATATATATGATATTCGCGAGAGATGTTGTTGTTGTTTGTGCGGGTGAGTGACATCACCGGGGGGGTTGGGTGAATAAAGAGAGAAAAATTTCGTTTTTTTTTATTATTTATTTATTTATTTGGTTGTTTTTATTGAGGTACAATATAGCGTGTGAGTATTATGTACAATCGCAAAAAAGATGTGTAAAAGGAAATATTATACATATATATATTGGTATAATATATACCTATATACAATACTGTTGTCATTGCGTATACCTTTGGTTCCCCTTCAATGCCATTTGCCCTTGAAATTTCCTCTTAATGCCAATTTGTCGTTGTCTAAATCGCAT
>JAWWEQ010000010.1:1424533-1463019 GCA_035583055.1 Torymus tubicola
TATATATATATCATTATATATTGACTTATTCATTTTTAACTATCTAATAAATAATTATCAATTATTCGTAAACAATAAACCAAAACTGTCACCGAATATTTATACGTTCAATTTATTTTTATCGAATTCGTAAAACTTTCGCGTATCCACCGTCGCAGACGATATTATTTATTATTATTATTATTGTTATTATTATTATTATTGGTATCCTTTCGAATAACTTATACGCCGAGCCATTTAAAAAAGAAAAAACTACTTACCCGTACCCGATTTGACGATTAGTGTATATATATAAACGATCGGTATCCGAAATTTTCGTTGCAGCCGCAGCGAATGGAAAGGAGGATCTCGCTATGTGCGACGATGCATACCGAGCCAAGTATATCGTGGCCAAGACATTGTTCCAGGATTTGAAGAATACGAAGTTTCAGAGTAACTCCAAACACGTACAGGAAACAAAGCATAACAAACTTTTCGATTGGGATGACGATGAGAGCGACGACGATGATAGTGACGACAGCAGCAGCAGCGACGAGGACGACGATGATTCGACCGAAGAATTGAGCAAAGAAACGAGAAAATCGTACACTCATAAGCATAAAAGGAAGAATCATAAAGGCACGGATGATGATAGTAATGAGAATCCCGAGGATTGTAAGAAAAAGTGCGATCGTAAAGCGTCGAGTGCTAGACGGACCATGGGTTCGAGACGGTCGTTGGAGACAAAGCATACTCAGCTGGATGGAATGGTAATTGTGAATGATTGATGTATAAGTGCAACGTTTGGATAAAGTATATATTTGCAAGGAGAGTATTTCGATGAGTTTTTTTCTGAAACTTTGAGGTATGTTTTTAGATGCCGAAATATGAAGGGAGCCGCAATATTAGATTCTAACGCTTTGATAAACTAAAGTAAGGGTGTGACCGAGTAGTTCGAAAAGTTTTTATTTCTTCTTTGTTGCATCGCCAAATGAATGTGAATGATAATAAATTTTGGAAGTATATAACAGTGCAAAATTTGGACGTATGTAAAGATACCATAACAATTTTATTTTATTTGGAAGCTATTATAACAATAACTTAATTGATTCGTGTATTTTTTCGAGTTTTTTCCGAGTAAAAATTTATTAAATTAATGTACTGGCTACAAGATACGAGTGATTTCAATACAAAATTTTATCATCAACTCTATTATATATCAAGTTTATAGCAAAAAGTAGAAAAAAATTTTCGAACTACCCGATCCATCCCTAAACTAAAGTTATCGACACTTTCAGTTGTATTTACAGAAAATATTGAAAAAATTATGTTCACGATATTTATTCAGACTAGATAAACCTCATATACAATTGTAAAAAAAAGTCAAATAAAACTAAAGAGCGTGAGCTTTTTACTGCTTTTTCAGAATTTAAAAATATTGACGTCTTCTAAAGTTATGATAGTTCAAAATTAAGCAACAAAATATGCATGAAATATAGATGCAATTGAAGCTCTAAATTTCGATTTATCAGCGGTTTTTAGTTGCTTGAGTTCGATCTATCATATAACTTTGAAAGGAGTTGATATTTTTTAATTTCAAAGAAGAAATGGCAAAATTGTGTAAATTTGTATAGTTTTCTTTTAATTTGTCACAATTTCTCAGTAGTTCCTTAAAATACAAATGAAAATGTCGATACCTTCGGTTTATTGAAGTGTTATGTTCGGTACCGAAAAACGTATTTCAAAGTTTCAGAAACATCCACGATCCGGATCTGAAATACTCTCTTTGTTATAGAAGAATCGTTTTTGTTATAAACATTTCAATTGTATATAGGAGAAAAAAGTTAACATTTTCAGATAGAAAAAAAAATCATTAATTATTTATCTGCAAAGAACCAAATTAATTTTTTATAAATTAATATAACATTTGCTACGAATGGAAGTCCCACGCGTAATACATTAACATTTGGTTAATAGATAAAATAAAAAAGTTAGATTTTTTACGATTGTTAAAATGGTTTGAATTCTAGCTTCTATATATATATGGGTTATTTTAAATATACACAACAAATTACGGTTTTACAATTTATTTTTTATATCGGTTTTTATTTTATAATTTATTATAAAAAACGATGTATTTGTCAAGTTAATATTTTTCATTTATAATAATAATAAATATTATTATTATATTATTACATATTATTAAATGCGTGGACAGATATGGGTCTGCGCAAGGGTGTGCATGGCCGGATGTTCGTGGTTGTACAGTATACGTTGGATACCATAGTTTATTTGATCCGGAAATTCGGAGACACAAAGAATTTTAAATCCCATTATATAATTTACATAAAAAAAAGATGCTAGTTACCTTGAACTCTTTTTTTTTATATTATGTCTTTATAGTAGCATACGGCCATTGCTATAGATAATACTCATTGGTTAATATAGTTCATTTTGAAAAAGTTTTTAAAATTGATTACTAAATGAATCTCAATACTAATAATTTCATCAAATGTGTACGTTTTAGTTTAGGTAAAGGCAATCTACTTTCAAATACGTTTTATTTTGTTAAAAAATTGTGTCTCTTCTACTAATTGTTACCTTGCAAGTATTTGTGATGTGAAAACAAGCAATAAACCTTATCGAAATATACAAGGCAAGTTAAAATTAAAGCTTTCATTTATTAAAATATATTAATTCTTTCAGGAAATTACAGGCAATCAAAGATATTTGCGTTTGTAACAATTTAATGGGTCGTATATTTATTCATTTTCTTCCACTATTTCTTATATATAAATGATATTTAATATTGCAAACGAGTCTGGCTTGTTTTCGTAAATAAATACGTGCAACGTAATATCATCAGAAAAGATTTTAACCATCGTAAAAAAAATAAATATAACATAGTTGAGATTAGACTCTCTAAGACAAAAAACGCATTTGCTATCATTGTTAACACTAGTCTTCATTGTTTATACACCGAACATTAATTTTCAAAGCTCCGTAATAGTAAGCAATGTATAATAAGGGGAAAAAATAAACATTTTCAAGTAAAGTTGTTCATCCAGCACTCAAACGTCAAAGTAAAAACACCTCACACGAATAATCTGAAATAAATTTGCTTCCCATGTTACACACCTTATTATTTTTTTTTATCGAGTAAAAGTATTGATAGGACCTTTTTGATGCATGAAAGACGATAAGATATTGGACTTTGCAAGTCGTACACAAACAGTTCACAAATATTCTCCCTTGCTCTAGTAGAAAATAATAATATTACTTTTCTCTCTTTTTCGAAAGTACCTCACGTAAAAAAATCTAGCGACAGTCTGACGGCAATCTAGCGAAAATCTGGCCAAAGTCTGGTAACGGGTACAATTAAGAAAAAAAAAACCACTAGAATGTGTATTATGCCGTGAAAAATTGTCAAAATTAAAATTGATGCAACATGAGTGGAATTGTAAACCGGAAAAATTTTGTTTTTTGCCTGCATTTTTCTATACAGGACACTTGAGATACATGACTTTTACCAAACTTGCCAGCTAATAGAAAAAAATATTTAATTTAATCCAGCGATTTGGCTGAAAATAAATTGAATATAAATTTTGTGTCTTCGAGACATAACCACACAAGTCCACTTTTTAAGTTTCTGAAAACGGGTTTAAATACTCAAACATATGTCTAAGATCAGAACAAACGAAATAGGACACGATACTGTACTAGTATCAATTGACACATTCAAAAAATATATTTATAAAGATATATGTTGCGAACTGTGGACTCATCTAATAATGCTGTTCCCGTTTATTTTGGAGCATATTCTCGTATTTAATTACGAAATGAATCAATAAATTACAAAATTAGCAATTGTTCAACGAAATTACCATCGTTTGGCATACTGCACATACTAAACAGTGCGGTTGCGATTTGTAAAAAAAAACAGTGTAAAAACTAGAATTTTGAAAACTCTTGAAATTTTATCTAGTTTTTGTACACATTTTATATGAAATCATTTTTATATTCAATTAGAATAGATAAAATAAATCACAACTACAATAAACTGTATAAAATAATATGGACTTATATTATGATATCGCGCATAAAATCTGAAAATAGTATATTACACAACAAGAGATGTAAAGAGTTGGCCAGTCTAGAGCACGTGTAAATTGTCAAACATGTGCTCTGGGGGTGGTCCTCTTTATCCTCATGTTGCGTATACTATTTTTCACCATACTTGGACCGAAAATACCACATTCGCGTTTCCGAGCCGGGAGCGAAAGTGAGACTTTCGGCTAGGATATGGTGAAAATGAACTTACGTGGTTACATTTTGGATATATCGTAACTTTAAGGCAATAGTTTTTCTACTACTGCCAGTGTTAAATGAAACAAATCTTTTTGAATCTACAAAATCTAAGGTTTTCTCGATTAAAAGAAAAAAAATAGACTTATGTGGTTATATGTCTTGGAGCCACAGAACTACTTTTCAGTAAAACTCCTATACCCAACTACAGTAGTTAGATTTCAACCGAAACGCTTGCTAATCGTTATTAAGATCTGACCGGTTTATTTAATAAAAAAACTGTTACCTCAGTAATACAGATACTCTACCACAATAATAATTCATCTATACTGAAAAAATAACTACTAACAACCACCCTCATCTTACCTACAGCAACCCTACAAGTTATCAATGAAACCCGGCGCCACCAAGAGTCCATTCTCCATCTCCATTAAAACCGAAATCGGCATAAACATGGCCGACGGCGAGATGCAAGTTCATCAAGGTAAACGGAGAAAACGTGAAACCGAATCGTGGGAGGGTGAGGCGAGTTGTCGTCCGGGACGACGCGTCATCGGCGGCGCCGTTGCTAAGGATATCGAGCAGCTACCGTACATGGTATTCGTCGACAGCGGATGCGGCGGTTCGCTGATAAGCGATCGTTGGGTCCTCACTGCGTCCCACTGCATCAACGGCCCGTAAGTCTTTTTGTTTTGTTATATATATCCGTGTAAAAAAGAATGTGTATATCTGTATGTACGGCGGACTCTTCCAGGAGTGTCGTCAGGTCACGGTATTTGTATATAACTCGTGCAGTTGTGCTTTTAAATATAGGTAGTAAAAAAATGTTTAATAAATGTTTTCAAGGTAGTTTTCTCTCAGCTTTCCAATATCGTAGACAGTTCTTCTAAAATTTCCATATTTGCCTTTAATAACTATAATAGAATATAATGCATATACTATTGTAATATTTGTGTATCTAGATTTTCAACTAGAGAATATATGCATAGTCCACGTTGGAACGGTAAAATAAAACTATTGACACGTGCGTAAAAAGTAAAAGTAAAAATAAACTGATGTATAACGAATGGCGATAAGCTTATCGCACGATCCGAAATTTCGGTTTAAACCGATAACTTAACCAGGGAGCATAATACTCCCTCCCGATATCAAATAACTACGAAAGATATGCACTCGTCCTTTGCGCTCTGTTGCCGGGCGTTTCTCAAAAGTACACATCCAAAGCATACATTATATACAATATACTCCTTTTTCAACTTTGGAGAATTGGAAAATTTTCAGATTTTACATATATAGACGTGTATAACCTTTCCAAATCTTTCTTTCAAGCTTTGTTCTTTTTTTATGATTTAGATCGTAAGCTCAGCAGTTTTTTTTTTCGATAGAAGAAGAAATTTCGAGAGTACTCAAGTTGTTAACAATGCGAAATTCCGTGGACGTAACATTTTTTCGACACGCGATACGGCGTACAGATTTGATTCGTCTGTATTTATCAGGAAAATGTTTTTTTTTTTTTTTTTTGATAATAAAAATGCTCACCTCTCGAGCTAAATCATCGAAAAAAATATTAAATATACGTATATACTCTTCAAGATGTATGATGTTCTATAATATATAGTTTTTAACAGGAGAAAATGGAATTTTTATTAAAAACTAACTGCTTAAATAATTGGAAAGCTTAAAAAGAAATTAATCGGAAACGTTAACTATAAACTTTTTTAGGTACTTTTTAATAGCTCAAACACGTGTTAAAAATAGCATGATTTTCTGCATTGTGCTGCGGGAGAGTTGACGCGAAATGTCTCATATAAGGAACAAATATAAGCATTATATGGTCGATATTTGCTCATGTGTGATGAGTATGGCCTATACATTGTTAATACCTAATTATAGCTACAAAACTTTTTTTCACACACGAACCAGAATGCACATACCATAGAAGTTATTGTTCAAAGTGTTGAGTTAAAAAAGTTATACGTATATTCCGTTAAAAAATTGTATACAAGTCGCGAATATTTCTCTATTTTGAATATATATATATAGCATTATACGTCTTTATCAATCCTTGATTACGAGTTTAAAAGAAAATTGCAATAGTTATCATAATGTGCGTGAATTTATTTTGCACGCATTAAACGTACGAAGTTATCGCGTATTTTTATTATAACCGTCCAATTATATTGCATTTTTATCCCGCTTAATATTATATATTATATTCGATGTACTTTATAATCATTCGCTATGCTTCGTAAACGCACAAAACAGAGGAACAAACTAAATGCATCGATATATATATGTACGTACAACCTAAGAAAGTGCGAAATAAATATAATAATGTTTGTATAATAATTAATCGTCGCACGTGCGTTAATATATAATTTGTTCTATTATTATTATTATTGTAGTGACGATCCGAAATACGTTTACGCTGGCAGCCTCAAGCTCACCAGTGGCTGTCGTCATAAAATCGAGAAAATCGTCAAACATCCGAAATTCGACAAACAAAAGTTTACATACGATCTGGCATTGCTCAAACTTCACGAGCCGTACATTTTTTCACCAGCTATAAAGCCGATATCGTTGGCGGTGACGAGCCCCAATCCTGGCGACTGCGGCACCGTTTCCGGTTGGGGGACCAACGTTGTAAGTTTATTATTCTATAGTCATATGAATTATGATAATAATATAATAATAACAACAACAACAACAATAATAACAATAATAATAATAACAATAATAATAATAATAATAATGCACTACGCTAAAAAGCCAAGCTTATTAAGATAAGAATGGTATGCGTATTTTATGCGATGTTTGTTATGAGGGTTTGTCTTATTTCAAACGAGCTGAAATGTTTTTGGTGTTTTTATAAGTGTATTTCCAAAAAGTTATGATAAAATCTTTTTTATTTAATGTATTTAGTTTAATGCGCCTTTCTATGAAATAAATAACATTACAATTAATAATCAAAAATAAAATAAACTCTAAAAACCTATGAATGAACCATAAATAATTTTTAATAATTGCCTTTTTATACAAAAAAATATATACATTTGACCTCAACTATATAATAACCCTTATACACCCTTATTTCCAGCTGAACGGCACATTAATCTACGACCTGAAAGTAACAGCGTTACCCGTGGTGCAAAACAAACGTTGCCGTATGTTCCGAAACCTCGGCGATGGTCAATTCTGCGCTGGTTTTCGCGACGCCCAAACCGATACCTGTCAAGGCGACAGTGGCGGACCATTTGTTGTAGAAGATGTCCTCGTTGGTATCGTATCTTATGGCTTCAAATGCGCCGTACCCGAGACTCCAGGTGTTTACGTCGACGTAGCAGCCCATCGCGAATGGATCGACAGCGTTGCCGGTGTTTAGCGCTATGCGATTTTAAATATACGCATATTATAGGCCAACACCTGGATTGTATATCATCGTTATTGTGTAGATTTATATAAAATAGATCGAGAGAGCTGTTCGTTGTTTTTGTATATGGGAGAGATGCCAGAAGTGTATAGATGGATATAAGGAAGGATTTGAAGATGAATAAATTTGTTGTATAGGATTTTTGTTTGTAACTTTTGGAGCGAAATTTAATTAAAAAATATAAGTGTTATTGGAAGTACCAAAATCTCGTAATTTATAAATAAAATGTATACATCTTTATTATAAAGTGTGAAAGGTATTGAGAATCATATTACCTGTGTACAATCGTACGATAAAATATAGTAGATGAATAAATTTCCTACATATACATATATATCATATATTGTAGTAAAAATTATACATTATGTTTTAGATAAATTTGAATGTGGTATATAACTAATAGAACGACGAGAAATTTGTAAAAAAAAAACTGTTCCTACAGATATATAAATTTATAAGTTAATATACACTATATACTAAATTAATAACTAAATTTAAATATTATGCACATGCATATAGTTGCAATACATATGCACATACAATTATAATTACATTTAAATAAGAAATAAAACGATTTAAAATTGTTAATGCTTATTTTCAAACATTACCTCATTTTCCCGCCACGCAAACAACCAGCTGCGCATATATACTGTACATACATGATGTGCTCATTAAATATTGTCAACGTTCCATACTTTTATCTCGCATATATACTTATACGCGCTCCTCGTGATTCGGCGAAAACAACAAGTGGGCGCATTTTCTATATATATTATAATTCGTGTAACTGCGAGCAAATGCACGTATATAATGTATTATTCCACCATGAAATTCATTGACCGGCGGCAAGGTCAAAACAACAACGACTTTTTCCGATTCTCGCCAGTACGTGCCGAAATATTCTCGCGGTATATCAGCTGATAATACGATTTTGAAATATGCGAATTCCCAACTCGTCGCCACTGCAGTACTACGGCTCATCTATATACACATATATTATATATACATAAGCGATCGCGCCGGAAACGGCACGTGCACGCGAATGGAAATATTTGCACGTGACCGTCAGTATAATTACCGATATAATTTTTTGCCTGCGTTCTACTTTACTGGATGATTTTCTAGGCTGTCTATATGCAAGGTGAGACGCTGGGTGTGTACCGGAGGTAAACTGTATTGCTTTGTTTGTTGTTTATTCAACGATTAACGCGTGGCCATTTTAAGGAGAAATTTTGCGATAACATTATTGGTAAAGGATAATTTTTAATTTAAGTATTCTTTTGTATAATATATATAAGAAAAATTGAGAATTGGGAAAAAGTTACTTCATTGCATTTAGTTTTTCATTGGTTGATACTAATATGCGTTTGTATTCTACAAATTGCATAATATCCTGCGATTTTTAAGAAAAAAAAAAACAAAAAAAGAATTAGCATTGATGTCATAATTGTGCAATTGAAGTGATTGACCTTTTTCCTTTTTTTTTTTTTATATAATCACTTTATCAAAGTACAGTCAAAGTAGTGAGATTGAAAGAGAGATGAAAAGAAAGTTATGTGATTGGCCACTTTGGCTGTTGCCTGAAATAGCTTAGATATCAGTCGAGGTTTTTTCTATCAAAGCCACAGCTGAGGAGAGGGACAGATAATAGCTTGTTGGAGTAGTGGTGGTAGTTGTGTGTGCTGCTCTCTCTCCTACAGAGTCACTTGAGTGGAGAAGCGGACAGGCAATTAGCTGCTAATCATTTGTTTATTTTATTTATTTAAATAGGCTGAGAGTTTGGAACAAATTTGAAAAAAGTCTTTAATCAAATTGTTGACAATCATGAGTACTTTGGATTCAAGTAATCTTAAAATTATTAAGAAAGAGCTTCATGTTCCCACACTTGATGAGGTGAAAAATGGTAATATCAAGTTTTGAGCTAAAGGTTATTTCTTGTACTTGTTGTGCTAAAAGAAGAAACTGATTTAACATTTATAATTTTAGTCTTCATCAAAGCCCTAAAGGAAAACTTTGAAGAAGCAGAAGTCGAAGTTGTTGATTGTCCAGACTTAACAGAAGAACCATTTACCTTATCAGCTCCAGGTAAGAATTCATTAAGAAAATTAATTAATTAACTTTACTTTAAAACATTGTATAATTTTATGAATATTTTTGACAAATAATTCTTGTTAAATTTATTAAATTTTTACTTTTCTCATAGGTCTTTGTGGCAGGCTAAATATTGTTGAAGTTGGTGGACCACCTTTCTTACTGCCATTAGTTCAAAAAGATAAACTTTATGATATTCAACCTCTTCTCAAAGAATTGAAATATGGAGACAGAGCTTTTGTAGCAGGTGCTGGTGCTGGTCCTTGGCCCTACAAGAACTCCAATTGTGAGGTAATTGTCAGATAAAAAAATACTACATTTAAAAATGTTATTCAAATACTTTTGAACTTAAAAATTAGTATTATTTTCAAATCAAATCAAATTAAGTGTAAACAAACAAAAATCAAACTGATAAATTTCTGTATTTTCAGATGATGATGAATGTTATGATCGACTCAGCCAAATTAAAGAATGGAACGCGTATTGCTTTTGTTGATAAAACTGAAGAAACCTGTAGCTTAGAGACTTTAAAGGGTAGTGAAACTAGATTTGCTCTTCTGGCAAATCTATTCCTTTGCGAAGGAATCCCTGGAAAGGTTTTAAAAGTATCTGCTAAAAAACGAATTGGTCAAAAAGATTTCATTTCTACCATGCAACAAGCTTTAGCAGAACATTACACTGATAAACTTGTGGGTTAGTATGATCTTGTACTTTAATCAAATTTTACTGCAAATTGTTTCATTGACAATCGAGTAAGATGTAAATTATAATTTGAATTATTTACAGGTTTAGGAGGATCATTTGTTATGAAAGAAGGTAAAGCTAAGCAGCACGTTATGCCTGATTTTTCTGAAAAACCATTAAACAGTGTAAGGGACTTAGACCACTGGTTACATTATTATGACATGTCAGCACCATTGATAGCTGTTGGAACTTTTGTTTCTGCAGAGACAGTACGTATATTTGCCACTCATGAATAACAAGATAAAAGGCTATTTACTTGAGAATAGATTCATTTTACGTATATTATATATACTTTTTATCAATAAAAGAATTTTATTTTTTCTTATCAATATGAGATAAGAGGTTGATAAAGATAAAGTTATAACTTTATCAAAATATTGATAGAGCTAAAGTTTATTACTTATCCTTATAGGAATTAGATCTGCGTGTTCAGCACTTCCACAGTTTCTCTCATCATGGCGAAGGTGGACATTATCATATTGATACAACACCAGACACTGTTGAATATCTAGGCTACTTCAATCTTGGAGAAGTTTTATATAGAGTGGATCAACCCCCAAACACACTCAAGTTTGGAAAAGATTAATATTGTTATAAACTCACTGTTACATTTTTTATAAATTTTATTGCTTAAAAAAATTTTAAGTGAAGACAATAATTTGCACTAAGTGCCTAAAATGTCATTCCATGAAATAACAATTTCAGAAAACTGTGATTTATATTTTGGAAACTTATATAACAATTCTGTGCACAACAAAATGGAAAAATAAATCTTATATTCTTGTATTTATTTATCAATTTTATAAATCAAATTTATTTTTAATCCTTTATTGTTCTTAATTTTTCACAAATTTCCATTAATACTTGAATTTTAAAAATGGCTGAGAAGACAGCACAAAACAACATTACAGATAATGTCAAAACACCTTTAATAAGTCACAAAACAAAATTTAGATATGAAAGAACTGATTCTGATAATAACATTCAACCAGTTTATCATTATAGATCAGAACAATTCAGTAATAATTATGATGTTTATGATGAAGGTACTAGGTGGCTTGGCATATTTCTTGCCTTCATTTCAGGAATATTTCTTACTATAAGCTCAGCACTTGTCAAAGGTACTACAGACATAGATCCAATGATACTATTGTGTATTCGAGGAATTATACAAACTGTAGTTATGTTCATCACAGCATGTATACTATCAAAAAATCCTATTGGAACTAAAGACAAAAAATTATTAGTACAGTTTCAGGTGAGTTTAAAAGTGCTTTAAAGAATTTGAACTTTCTAATCAATACTGAATTTATTTAAAAATATTTTGTAAATACTACTTTTTATTAATTTTTTTTAATATTGTAGGGAATAGTTGGAGGTATGACATTATCGTTAATGTATTATAGTTTTAGAATGCTGCCCTTAGGAGATGCCACAACAATAATTTTTAGTTCTCCAGTTCTAGTTATATTTTTATCATTTATATTTCTCAGAGAGCCATGTGGGGTTTTACGAATTACAGTGATGTGTACCCTTTTGGTTGGTGTAGTTCTAATAGCCCAACCACCTTTTCTATTCCATGTGAGATTATAACAACTTTGTATTTATCAAAATTTCCTAATTTAAATTTTATTCATTGCTCATATTTTTAAAAGTTTTATTATAATTTTATGAGAATTGAATATAACTTATTTTTAATTTATAAATGTTTAATTGCAAAAAATTAAACTGTTATAACAAACTACATTAATAATTATGTTTTTAGACTCATACAAAATTATCATACGATCTTGTTGGTTACGTATCTGCATTGTTAGCAACTTTATTTACTGCCCTCAACATTGTAGTAATGAGAAAATGTTCAGAAGTACACTACTCTGTCATAGTTTTTAATATGTCATTGTGGTCATTTATCTCTTCAGTAATATTCTTTACTTGTGTGCCAATGTACCATACAAAAAGTGACTTTTTTGACAGACTAAAGTTTCCTAATGATTGGTTCAGCTGGGAAATAATAGTTATGATTACAATCACTGGTTTAGCTGGACAAATACTGGTGGCAAATGCCTTAAAAATTGAAGGAGCTGCAAAAATATCTGTAACCAGATCATTGGATGTTATTTTAGCCTATTTAATACAAATCTACTTTTTTGAAGAAATACCATCAAAGACAAGCATCATTGGTGCTATTTTAATTGTCTTCAGTGTTATTTGTATGGGGTTTGAGAGGGAAATTTATGGAATTTGTGATTTCATACCATAGGTCAAATAAATAGGTCAATAAAAAAAATTGGATTAATATTTCCTTTGATTTACTTTCAACTTTTTTACAATTTAAATATTCTAGGGAGAAAAGTTGTGCATAAAATAAACCGACAGTTTTTAATTAATAAAAAAATTGTATTTATTATTTATAAATTTTATGAATCATAAGCGACAGAGCAATAATTGTTAAGTGAAAGATACATCGATATTTAAAACTGTCAATTCTGTTTATGTACAAATTAATAACTCCATTGTTATACAAACATGAAATGCTGGCATTCATTCTATTGCACAGCTGGAAATGAATATGTTATGTCATTTAACTCTAATTTTTATGAATACACCCTTAAAACTTACGCTTTGCAAACACAATTTTTAAGAGCCGCAAAAAAATATCTTAATTAAATATTAAAAGCTTTTATATGATATATTTAATAATCATTTATTCAAAGAAAAATACAACTACGGTTAACAGTGAATTACGCCACCATACCATATATCCATAAGATAATATGTACAATGAATATTCTTCCTTTATCTTCAGCAAAAGTCATATTTATAACATGCTTCAGATAAAGGATCATCAATTTAATCCTTAAATATATATTTGATGTAAATTTAAATATATACTATGCAGTTTAGATTACAACTGAACTGGTACATATAATAGAGGGTCCTTTTCAGAGCGACTAAAATTTGCCCATGTTATGCTACAACACATTTGTATGCTATGCGTGAGACTAAGTGTATTTCTGTTTATAGTTAGACTTAATGACAAAACCACAATTACTTACACATTCATAATTTGCTTTACGAGTTAAATCAATGGCTGAATTATAGCATAATTCTGTATTGGTACTCTCCCATTTCTTCTGACATCTTTCATAGTACATTCTTTATTTCTGTTTCATGCATAAACTGTTTGTATATGGTTACAAATAATAATTTAGAGAGTCAAATAAAGATCTCTTATCAATGAATAATGTTAGACAAATAAGGAAATTCTAATGTAAATATATATGTATTTACATACTTGCTATAATAGTGCACTTTTTAGATAGTGTCTTGTCACTTACATTTATTTTTTTTTACTGTATCCCCAGAGATTTTCTGACATTATGTACAAGATAAAGCGTAACTCACGGCAGATTCGCACGTTTCGTTAGAATTTGTACCAATAACATTTTAGTAATAGAGACGTCACTTACTTAAAATTATTTAAGTTTAAAATTAACTTTCTATGTTCAGTCATTTTAGTATATTACACTTTTTTGACCATTTTATCTACTTATGTTTATAACATATTGTTTTCTATGATATAATTACACACTTCTATTATTACAACTGATGATAACAATCTAATGAACTTGTCCAATAATTTTACTACAATACAAGAAAATTTATAAATTGCTTAGACTATATATTATTTATAAAATTTTAATTAGTAATAGTTAACAAATATGTTTTATGTATATTTTTTATATATTTTAAATAAATTTATAAAGTTTATCTATATTTTTATGCACTCACATATAAAAATATGTACTTAAAATTATATATATGCTTAACGTTAAAAAATTAGTTTTAAACAATTTTAAGAAAATAACGTCTCTTTGGATGAAACGCAAATTTATCAACGAAGTTACAATTTATGTCTGATGATCATCTCTATCTTTTTTTTGTCAGTAACAAAGTACAAATAGTGTAAAGAACGTTTCATGATCTGAAAATTTATCTGAAGTATGTATATGTAATGAGAAATTACCAAAATGTCACTTAGCTAAATCTGTACACTTTATTGTACACATTTGGTCTATTAATTTAAAGTATATATTATTTGAACAAGTTTGGGATTATATATCAGACATAAGTTAAACTGTAACTTCAATTATCGTCAACCAATCAAAGAAAGAAGACTCCAATTGCTTTGCCATATTGTCAAATTCATATTGTCAAACTTACACTGTAATTTTTATACCGTTTTAAATGAAATGACAACTAGCGAAAATGCAGAGAGTAACTAATTATTTTGATTTCATTCATAAATTGAAATATATTCTTGTGATACACACTAGATATGATTCTCTATTTTTTACACTTTTCAGTAATAATGAAGATAAGCTGTTTATTTTTGGCTTGTTGGTGCTTCTTAATACATCGCTTCGTTAGTATGTAAACTGGTAATTTTTGTAATTAAAAATTTGATCTTATGTACAAGGTTCTGATATAATTTACCAGATATTGTATGCAATTTACATTTGATATATTTAAATAATACCCAAACGTTCGGTATGTTTGGAGATAGTAAACGCAATTTATTGCAAAGAACATAAGCTTATGTATGTTACACGTATATAACTATGATTAATGCATCAAAAAATTTTATCCGCGTCGATTTGTGCAGATCATCTATTTTAATGAGATTTGATCAAAATTTTTGTAATCTCTAAAGCTCAAACACTTATAAAATTTGTACAAAATTTTGTCCAAAAGACAATTAGATCAATGGTGCACCCTTCAATTTTATCTATCACCATTGAAGGATATAATGTAAATTTTTAGAATTTATTACAAATATTTTCTCTTAAAATTACACTATCGTTTGAAAACGATAAAATTAATTTTAATTAAAATCCCCGTGATATACTCTCATATTTTATTTAAGAATGTTTGCTATATGTTTATAATCTAGAAGCTCAAAGCAATGTATGAGTTACTTGGGCAATGTTATATGTCATGTGGTCATTAATGTGATGTACGACGTGCGAGGAAATGGTTTTCTGTGTTGTTTATTTTTTGTTTGTACTCCTAATACGATCGGTGTATTGCAAGGATAATATTTGAACAACTTAGATTCTAGCAGCAACTAAGCTGATTCAAAATTTACGTCAATAAAATATACTATAATAGAACAATTTCCGTTACGTGTTTATTGTTATCTGTCTATATAACATGTCTAACGTAAAACATTCTATGGAATTTTGCAAATATAACAGTATAAAATCTGCATATATTTTCAAAATTTTCAAATCGTCTATTTGAATGCAATTGATGACAATGATGGTTATTTTTTTCAATTTACTAATAAATCCTATGGACAACTTGATGCGAACACAAAAGTAAAACATTTTTTTTCTTCAAGAAACAAACACAGGCAAAATACAAAAGAATTGCTGATATACAATAATTTGAATACAGCCGTAACTTCAATTAAAACACTTTTCAAGTCAAGAAGTAGTCTTCTGTGAACAAATCAAGTATTGTCAATACTTATAGAAATGAGATGACATTCAAAAATAATAGGAGATCCAGTGCTACTTATAAAAAAAGAGCAGCTTATAATGATTGTTTAGGTTCGTAACTCGAAACCAATTTGAAACTAAATTAAACATGAGCACTATTTAAGAGCATGAGTAACTGAGCTATATTATAATATTAGTTTATTTCTTTAAAAATTTTATAATATAATAAATAATCAATTTTAAGAAATTAATCTACATAATTTATACATAATAATCATATCATACCACCTTAATCAGCAAATACTGATTGCTTTTAAAAAGATCAGCCATTCATAGATCACTAAGAATAAGTTACCGCAAGAATACTCAATCAAGTCAGTCATAAACAGTACCCATGTCTAACATAGAACTACCAAATTTGACCAAGCCGTTAGTCCTCACTCTCGTTCACTCGCTCCGCTCTCTCGCGTTATCGCGTTTCCATGTACTAATTGATTTATTTCTTTTCATCGTCGTATAATGCATTGGGTGAATAAGTGTGATGTGTATATGGTTTTTTTCTTTCTCGTTTTAAAGTAAAACAAACCTCGAGACTCGCTTGGTCAAGGCGGCCGTCGAATCACGGAATCAAATGTGTACCGGCACGTGAACCAGGAGGTCGGCGCGCGTCGTGAAGACCGCAGAGCACATTTCGCACGTGTACTCAACCGCGTCGGGTATGATGGTCTCGGGCACCGATTCCTCGACCGAGCCAATCAAACTGTGCACGTCGAGCATGCCATCTGGCGCTGATTCTACCTTTACGCTGAGCTTAACGTTACCAGTATCACCCGAACTGATCTCCTCCACGTGATTCACTTTGTCCAGATCTGGTAGTATGGATTCCTGTACCATATCATCCGGTTCGGCGACAATATTAGCTTCGAAGGCCACCTCGAGATTGTTACCGTCGACGACAGATTCGAAGAGCTGCGTTGGTTGCACCTGTTGATCGACGTGCTCTTGTAGTGGCTCGTGCATCAGTAGGTCATGCTGTGGTTGATGATCCTCCTGTCTCACAATGTCTTCAATACTCTGATCGATAGATGACTGAATGGCAGGTGTCATCGGTGTTGATGTTCCAGCCGTCACTGCTACTGCTGCTGCCTCTTTCGATCTTCTCGTCGCCGCGGCTGTTCTCCTTTTGGTTTTTTTTACAGGCCCGCGTCTCTTGACCGGTGTTTTCTCTTTCTCCTGCTTATCTTCCACGAAATCGACCAGGTTGCCATTATTATTAGTGGCATGGTTCTGATTCACATTCATTTTTTGTAACCCGGGTTCGACTTTAATATTTACCATCTCAATGGTAGGTACTTCGACTGGTTCCGGGTGCAGATCATCGTCCTTTGGCTTGGGGAAGGTAGCTGGCACAAACTGTTGTCTACCTTCCACGTGATAGCTGACGTTTTTCGTACGCGGTCTGTTTCTCTCACCACCGGTAGGAGCGCCTGGCGGTCTTTGCTGGTCATTTGGCATAACCTTGGGCGTTCTTGTCACCATTGTCTTCGTCTTTTGACCTTTTTTAACACCATCCGTACCCATCTCTACAGGGACACGCGTCTTTTGCGTGTGGATCATCTTTGGTCTGCCTGGATGATTTGATGAGGAGGGTGGTTCAGCTCCTGCTGCAGCAGCTGCAGCACCCTTTTTCTCATCTTTCTTCACTTTCTTCTTGCCGGCTTTCGTCTTTGTCGGATGCGTTTTGGAATTGCTAACAATCGAGTTAATATTTTGCAGAGAGCTTTCAAAACTCTTCAGTACATTTTGATATCCTTCTTCCACGTTCGAACGTTTAGTTTTTTTGCCGATCTTGCGCTTCGTATTTTCGTCAGAATCTGATGGACCGTCTAGCATGTCAAAGGACTCGTTAGCGCGTGTCGTCGAAAGGGACGAACTACTGTCGTTTTTTAGCTTACGTCGGCGTTTATATTTCCGCGGACCTGATTGCGGTTGGCGACGCATCGCTGTATTTTCGTCGCAATGCGCGACAATGTGAGCAACGAGTTCATCGGAAGTCGGAAGCGTATCGCCACAAACTTTGCACATATAGGGTGTCAGACTATTGTGACACTTTGGATCTGGACCTGAGTGATGAGCTCTTACATGCTCTCGCAGAACAACCTAAAGATGGAATAAAAGAAAATATTTAAAATTTGTAAATTAATAAAATGTTAATTTAAAAATATTTCAATTGAATTTTATTAAAACTACAAAACAATAATAAAACGATTCTTACTCTTTGATTAAAAGCACGAGGACAAATAGCGCAGCCGTAAGGCTTTTCTCCTGTATGTATCCTTTCGTGTTTTCTAAGGGTACCACCATCTGCGAATGCTTTCCAACAGAATCGGCAACCGTAAGGCCTCTCACCGGTGTGAATACGAATGTGTATTTGCTGAGAGCTGCGACTACCAAATGTTTTGCCGCATTCACGGCAGGGAAATGTACGTCCTCCTAAATCTTTGTTGTGTGAGTGACGATGGCTCACTAGGGCTCGACCATCGGGAAACTCTTCACCGCACTCATCACAAGCAACCATTTTATTGCGATGCGACACCATGTGTCTGAAAATCATTATAACATTCATAATATTCATATAAATTAAATAAAGAAAAAATTATATTTTTTAAAAATTTATCTATCGCATTAAGAAACAGAAGTAAATCGAATAAATGATAAACGTACCTCCGTAATCTAGCTTTGCTATGAAAACGTTTCCCGCATTTAGTACAACCAAACGTCTTATCGGTATTGTGTATCCATGAATGTTTTAACAAACTTCTCTTATCTTTACAAGTTTTTCCACATAAAATACACGTATTCGGAGGCGCATCTTCCGCATGCATCTCGCGAACATGTTCCGCAAGTTCAGCATCGTCTCTACACCTCTCGCCACATAATAAGCACCTACGGCTAGGTGACCTGTAGAATCAAATATATAAAAAAATTAATATCTCATGAAAATAAAGACCAAATAATAATGTTGAAAATTAGAAATTACCTGGCATGTAATTCAGCATGTGCCAGAAGTGCTAAAGCTTCTTCGAACCATTCACCACATACATTGCATACATGGTGTTGACTGGAACCTTCCATTGTATCCACTTCTTGTTTTATGTGAATTCTTAAAATATTCATAATAAATTAAAAAATGTTATTTGCATACTTTTATTTATATTTCAAGCAACTATAGTACTTACTTCCTGTGACGTTTTAAAAGATCTAATCTGTGAAAAGGTACCCCACAAGTGTCACAGAAAAATTCACCAAACCTCTCATCACCAGCATAGTTTGATGTTTCATTTTCAACTTCTTCTTGGTCCGACTGAGCTATTCCCATACCATGTTTAACTTTCATATGCTCCTGAAGTGTATTCACATCCCAAAACATTTCTCCACAAGAAGTGCACTCGAATGGGCTGTCTCCACCATGAATACGGGCATGAGATGCCAAGGCTTTTTCTCGTGCAAAACTTACTCCACAAAACTGGCACACATATGGCTTTGTAGCATCGGTAACTGGCCAGCGAGGCACCTGTGGTTCATTGGTTGTTAGCTGAGCTGACCACCTATAACATACATTAATATTTAATAACAGACACATTTTATGTTATTTAGAATAATACTTAAAATAAATTTTCAAGCATTCATAACTAAAGTTAATTAATAGTATTAAAACAAAAAAATTAAATAATTACATGATTAACAAAACATTAATTTTGTTATAACAAATAATTTTAGGTACAAATAATATTAAAAATAAATTATTGTACATACTTGTTTGCAACCATTTTAGCTGAAGTATCAACTACAGTCCTCTTAGCTCCTGGAGGAGGAGCTTTACGCTTCCTAGGAACATTTGTCTGTACTTTCTTACGACGTCCCTTTACAGGTTGATTCTCTTCTTCTTCAGTTGCTAAAGGATCTTCTAGATCATCTTCCAAGCCGTCTCTTGTAGGAGCATAAGCATGGATTTTTAAATGATTCATTAAATCAGACTTTCTTACATAACGAGCACCACACAAATTACATCCATGAGGACGTTCTGTTTGATGTGTTACCATGTGATTCATGAGATTGGCCTTTTTCCTAAATCTTTTACTACAAAAATCACATGGGTAAGGTCTTGTGTTGGTATAAGAATCTTGATCTATTGGCAAGGGTATTTCCATATCATCATATTCTAGTAAATTGTCATGTGAAACTTTAGTTTCTGGTACTTCCATTCTGCAAAACAAATAATTATCAACATATTAAATCAATTATTTGAATTTTAGTTTCCTTAAAATTACTGCTTTCAAATTCTTATTTAAAACTCTATTTTTAATTAATGAAAATCTAAATTTTTATTCTTCTAATACATATACACTGCAATTTTTAAAATATTTTAAGACAATTTACTTGATAGCCATTTTACAATGTATAGTGAGAGAAAACGTATAAAGCTCTAATTCATAAATCAATCAATTTTCTAAAGCTAATTAATATTAAAAAGAGTCTTACCCGTCATCTGGGCCAGATCTATCCCAGTTATCAGTGATCACTTCTTCAGTGACCTGAATATTGAGGTAATCATGGCCCTGGTCTTGTGGAACTATGTAAATAGATTCCATATCGCTGTTCTGTGGTACCATAAGGATTTCTGTATCCGTCATAGGAGCAGAATCCTCTGGTACAGATTCCACAGTTTCTTCCACTGTAACTTCTTCGCATGCTCCTACCACCTCCTCCACTGGAGCATCGAGTTCTGCTTCGAGTCCACATATTACCTCTTCGTGAATAACATTTCCCACTTCTTCCACCCATTGTAGGGTCAAATCCCCACCGACATCCATTGTCAGTGATTCTCTGCTGCTACTTTATCACTGATACCACTGTAACACAGAACAAACAAAAGAAATTAACACCCTTCTTGCACCAATCAATACTGTTTACCTAGTGGTAAGTCTGTGCTCCGGTTGCATCAGACATAAAAACACTGCATTCCCATCGACCCAGTAACCATCACCACTGTTAAAAACCACCCTTATCGTCACTTCCATCATCAATTCAACTTAAACTTCGGGAAAAACAAACCGCAAACATCCTCCTAACAAAACACAATCATCATCCCACAGATCAGCCTATCCTAGCTCACCAAGCGACGAGCGAGCGTCACGCTATCGCGTGTCACGGGACGAGCAGCGAATTCTCCCCCTTATCGCGCAATCTGTTACGTGCAGAGATCACCGGTACACCCGGGACCAACTATCTCTCACTCCCGTTGACATGTAAGGTTATAATTATATAGGTTATGCCCGGGTAAACCCACTGGACGGCCTCAGCTCGCGTCGTAACCGCGGCTGCTGGGCTCAGTCGGCACGAGTTGCATAATAGCACGTTCGACGCGTACTTCAGCACGACACGGTGGCAGGCTACACCGACGTCATCGTCATCGGCTGCTGCCACTCCTGCAGTGGTATACCGTATATATACTATACCGCCATAGCCTTATCAGCGCGCCACTTAGCTTATACACATACACATAATCTGTAGCGGTAGGAAACGAGCGAACGCAGACGGCGTTAAAGCAACATCTGAAAAACACCACTGAGCGCGCGCGAGCCGCGGGAATCTCAGAAAGAACGCGCCGCGCTGGCCACCACCGCGAAAGCGGGCGGGCGGCGAGCGTTGCTTTTTTTATCGGCTTTATACGTACACTCACTTTTTTTCCCTTCGGTCTATTAAGCGAGACGCGGAACTCTTTTTTTTTACTTACTCTTAAACAACGCGCACAAACGGCGATAGCGGCGACAACGGCCTCACTTTTCCTCTTCTTCGTCTTTCCCCCTTTATCTTCAGTGCTGAGTTTGTGCGAGGCGTAGCTGCTGCTGCGTCTACAGAGTCCAGTTCTCTCGCGCTCTCGCGTTATACGCACACACGTACGACGACACGGAGCAGGAGCGCGCGAGAGAGGGAGAGAGAGAGAGAAAGAGCGCGAGCAAAGCACCTAACCAAAAATTCACGCCGAGCTTTGGCTATGTAGATAAAGGCGTTTACGTATAGGAACCAATGCTTGGCTTGTCGTGAAGATCGGATGTGTATCCTCCTGTCCTCTTGCCTCCTTTCGCGACCTTCACTTGTTTTCAATTTCTGTTTTCTCTCTCTCGCTCTCGCGTTGTTCTTTGGGGCCCCTAAAGGGAGGGAGGGGAGGGGGGAAGAAGTTATGTGGCGGCAGCAGGCGCAGTCAGTTCTCTCTCTCTCGTTATTTGCTTGCAGAACCCTGCGTGCGCGCGCTCGCGCCCACACGCACCAAAACGCGGTGATATGGCACTCACGATTATATTGTAGTGTATGAGGTATATATGTATATGTGCGTTAAGAGGGGTATCACAAAATGGCGGCATGCGCGGGTTTTTCGCTCCTGCATATGCAGTATAATATAAAGCGCGCGGTGGCGAACGCGGTAGCAGAGCGTCGAAAGTACCGCGCGATTGCGACGTTGCCACTGATAAAAATGAGAGAGAAAGAGAGAACGTGACTATATATATATATACGGGCTGTCGATGGTTCGCGCTCGTGAGAACTACTTGTCAGCTCGGACACTGACAGATTACTGACGTCTTTTTGGTAGAGCAAGGACGGTTGTGCGAACGGTTGAGGTTATATAGATGTAGAATGGGGGGTTAGGTTTCCTAACCTCACGACCATTCGTACTCTCCATAAATGTGCCTGTGCCGAGGCACACGAACTCTGAGACAAGGGACTATAGCCAAGCTAAAAATCCTACTGGATGCAGGCATACCCGGGTTATGGAGACAGTCCCTTAGGAATTTAACATATCTATAGATAAAAACTGTCTTCTTCGAAGCGGTAAATACAGAACAGATGAAATGCTCGAGTAAACAGATACGATTTCATAGTCACCCTAATAAGTTGTATTAAGTTGTATAAAGTTTATAGGGGAAATCATTATGAGAATTGGGAGCTCAGCAAAGTGACGGTGTGTGACCGTCAGTCATAGGTGGGTTGAGGCCACGCGCGTATAAGTCGTTTCGTTGTTTGCAGCTTTATTTTGTTTAATCGTACATCTGGATGTTTTTTTTTCTTTTTTTTTCCAATTTAAGGTGATCAAATATATGGATTTTCTTTGTGTTTTTGTTATTCCCGCCACAAAATTCAAAATAAAAATTTTAAATAGAAAACGTCTTTAATTCTATATATTTCTTGTATTTTATTTATTTATTTTATTATTACTGATGCTTAGTTAAAAACCATTTTACTTTACTTGTAAAATACTTATAATTCTTTTATTTCTAGAAAGCTTTCTTATTTTTCTTGTTTTTTTCATTTTATTTTATTTCTTCTTTTTTTTATTTAAAAAATATATCATATTTATGACTAAATGTAAAATAATGTAAATGATTAGATGTTACGGTCTAGCATTCCTGAAAAAAGTTCTTTTAAAACCATCTAGCCATGATATTTCAATAACGAATCTACTATATCTAATCCTTAAACATTTAATACATATATATAGGTACTCATTTGTATTATCCATAGATTTTTAACGTCACAAATATTTTATATTTCCTTGAAATTAAAGGTTTTTTATAACAATCTATAATCGTAGAAATAAAATTCTTCGAAAACTAACATTTAAAAACATTAATTTTCAATAAGTAATTCATCAATAACAATAAAGTAAAAAAAAAAACTATAAGCTGATAAAAAAACAGCCATTCATATTATAATTTCTGTTGTTCTGCCGTTCAGTGGGCGATAATTATTCAAAAAATAAAAGACACGCAGTTCGGAATTCACAATATATAAGCTTTGGCAACGCTGCACCCAAATAAGAGTCTGTATAGTCCCGCAGAAGTCAACGCGCTCGCCGCTTGCGTCTATATGCATATATACAGTATACACACACGCACACACACTCGCAAATCGCACGACTTGCATTTTACTGCACAACACCGACTTGTCCAATTAAAATTAAATTATCATCATTATTCAGCTGTTATATGTATATATTTTATGTGTGATTATTTTTTTTTTCATTCTTCTTTAAACGTTTTCATTCAATCCATTTTTTTCAAATATCGATATTTTTCGTATAAATAAATAAATGCATTTCGCCCGCCAAAGCGTCGTAAAAAAAAAGAAAGACCAATCGTGGCTATCGCGTCGTTTCTTCCCAACATCCGATTGGCTATCGCAGCGTCATTAAACATGGCCGCCAGAAGTCAGAATTGACTCTAGTAGTTTAACGTTCCCGGGCTATACTTAGCGTTAGAGAAAATACGAACGGACACAGCGACGCGTGCGTCAAGTTCAACGTGTATATAGAGAAAACAAGAAAACGCGTGCAGTGGAATTCCACGAGGATTTTCCCAGTGACAACGTGTTCACTACTGCGAGAGTTATTGAGGAAGAAAACGTTAAAGGAGTTAAATGATAAACATTGAGTTTGCTGTTTATTTTTTTTTCTAATCGTTTTGAGATGGTATAATAGTAAGGAAGAAGTTTGTTATTGACGTGGACGATATCTTGTACTCCAGATGATTTTGTGAATTTTTAAAGTGTAGATTAAAGATCTAAAAAGGTGTTGATGTTGACTGGACAGATGAGTAGTAAGAAGAGCCTTGGAAAACGAGGTTTAGCTGAAAATTTGTTGACAAAAATTTAAATAACCAACGGTTCGAGAGAGATTCCGAGTTTTGACGGTAGGTGGCCAGTGATAGTTTGTTGTTTTAAATCATATGTAGTATGTAAACAAAATTGTTTTTTCATTACATTAAGTAATTTTTTAACTTTCTTAATGTCTATCAACTCGTGTTTTTGTTTTTTATTCAATGAATGTGCTGCTTTTTACATACTTATATGAATAAAATTCTTTTAAAAATAAAAGAAATTTTTTTTTTTTCATAATTTTTATAACATATTTTGTATTTATAGTTGCTGATATTGTTAAACAAAAAATCATTCAAAATGGCACTAAACAAAAGTAACAAAACCACCACACCAAGTTCAAAAAGTGGCTACTTTCCTGAACTAACAGCTTCAGCAGGAAAACAAACTAATTTTCTTCTTCCAGTGCGAATAAAAATGACACCAAATACCTCAGCAAGACCTTTATCAGATGGAAAAAAGAATCGTAAGTCTAAAAGAAGTCTTATTTATATTTTTCATATTTATTTTATATTATACATTGTATGATGATCATATTTTACTTACAGCTGCAAAAATGATGCAACCAGTTCTCATCAAAGACTTACTGGCAAGCACTCATAAAAAGGAAAAGCTAAACACAACAACATTAGGTAAAATATTTCTACTAAATTATTCACGAAAATTATCAATAGAAATATTTATAATAATAATTTTTACAGCCTCTACCCAAAAAAAGAAAACACTACAAAGTACACAAAGTTGCTACAAGCCAAAAAAAGAAGGTTTGAATTTAAATAAATTTATATTCACTAATTCATATTCACACATTATTTCATTTTATTAACAACATCATTATTATATTTTTTAGGAGAAGCTTCTTTTTTAAATAAAACATCTTGTGGAGAAAATAAAGTCCGCAGGCAGTTATATCAAAACTTAGACTCTCCGCATAGATCAGCAGCTGAAAGTAAAGAAAATAAGCCAAAGAATAACATAATTCGGTATACTCAAGAAGCAGCAGCAAAAAATTCTGTTGCTCAAACTAAACCTAGAAAAAGTCTTTTACCTCAACCAGATAGTATTAAAAATACCTATGTGAGAAAGTCAATAGGAATAAGTCTCAAACGTTCTGTTAAAGTACCTGTAAAAAATAGCAGAGTAACTTTAGGTAACTCTTCTAATGTGATTTCGCGAGTTACAGAGGCAGGAAAACTGCAAAAAAATGTTAGGAAAAATAATCTTGTAAAGACAGAAAAAGTTTTACCACACAAAATAGACAAAAATGACGAAATGAAATTACATCATAGTGATGAAGACGAACCCTTTACTCTTGTTCATAAACAAGACCCTCGAGATGTATATATTGATAATACTAAACTTAATAAAAATAAGAATTTATTAACAACAGATCCTATTGACACTCTATGTAGGTGTACACATCTACCTCAAAAGACCAATAAACCAGAGGTTGACTTTAATGAAGTGAGTAACTTAGATTATTATTCTTTTTTACAAATGAGGACTTTTCTTGAAAAAACTCTTATAGATAGCGAAATTCAAACTTCAAACTTGAGAAAAGTATTAAATCTTGTAAATAATATATTTATGAACTCAGTGGTAGCGGAAGCTATTTCTGCTGGTGCTGCTACTACTACTACTAATTCAGTAACCACAACAACAGCGCATACTCCACTTAACGAAAATGAAGAAGACAACGAAAATTGCGACGTTTCTAGTACTATGAATGACAGTTCTGACAAATCAAACACATCTAAGGGAATAGATAAAACGTTCGAAAACACGAACACTTCTAATGAGACCAATAACTTAGCCGAAGAATTAGATAAAATTAAGGTTCAAGATGAAGCGGAAAAAATCTGCGCCGAGGATAAACTACCAATTCCCATAAAAATATTGGTAACCGAGGCAGATATGAATTCTGAGTCGAAAGAAACATCCTCAGAAATGTTGGAGTTGGCGCGCTTATCGACTATTGGCGAAGTATCCTGTGAAGTCGACCTGTCGAACAAGGATGAGAACAACGAAATCGATAACAAGGAGAAAACTAACGGAAACACCTACTCGATATTACTCACACCTACCACCCCCATAACTCCAAAAATTCTATCCCGCAGCAAGACTTGGTGTACCGATAACAACTGCGACTCGCAAACTCGCCGACGATCTGCTCGATTGGCAGCAAAACGTGCCTCTACCGCTTCCTTAGACTTATCGGATAAACAGGATAGTTTCACAATGTTGGAGAACGAGCTGAATGTCGTTGTAAACGAGAACCCATCGTCGCAATCAGTTCCTTCAACTCCCATGAAACCTCCTGCAACACCTGGAATCATTAAACAATTTGACAAGAGTATGCTGCGCCCGTTGAAGGAATACATGGCCCTTAAATCGAGCAGTAAGTTCTTAGTGACACCAGATGTGAAGCGTTTCCAATCGAATATGGAGTCTATCGACACACCGCACTCGCGCAAATCAATGTCGCGGAAAGTATTCATAGAGCTTTGCGATCTCTACGCTGAATCGCCCGAAAACAAATGAACGTCTACCCTTGATAGCGAATAGAGTGTATCATTGAATTTGTTAACGATAAGTATTTTTTTAAAAGAGACTTTTATATGTTTAATGTAATTTGTAGATCTGATTTAATCGTATATCAATTGTATGTTTTTACATTGTAATAATAAGAGACACTCGATCCTGTGAGAAAATCGGTGTGACTATATATTATTTGGTTGAAAATAATCATACATACTGGCTATGTTAAAGAATAAGGGTTGTAGGATAAATGAAATTTGACAATATAAGTATCGTTAAGCATTGAATTTCAATATAAACTGGTTTTAAAATAAAGTAAAACTTTTTTAAGCATTTTTTTACGAAGATATTTGTTTATTTTATTTCTAATAAATCATACCAAACTTATTATAACATTCTCATATTAGGTCTGGCTGAACATGTGTATTATCTGTGAATGTTAACTGATCAAATAGTAGTATGTAGAATTTTGTTTCGTTTGCTCAGTTGGCATCATAACAAAGAGTCATAACACGTGTGTGATAATGATTCACCTAATTTTTATTTTCGAGTTTTATAGTTAATCGTAAAATATATTATTTTTTTTTAAAGAGTTCTTAGAATAGACATGCATAAAATTAATATCGCGCATAAGAAACTTTGAAATTGTTTAACTTTGAAATTGTTTAACTTCGAAAAAGTTTAATAACAAGTATGACTTTCGACTATATGCTAAAACATTTTTTTTCGACACTAAGATAACGTTTGCGATATGTTTAATGGTGCTTTCTAATACGAAGATATTAAATATATGTCTACATTATACTTTACAATTATAATTATATATTCATCTTTAAAAATATCTTGGATATTTAAGTATTCCCATTTTCAACGTTAAAAATAAAGTTAGTTATTTTCGACAACACCGTTAATACTTACATTTTATCTTTTATTTTTCGCGGGCAAACAGTATAAGTAACGCGCCATCATCTTGTCTTGACCTAGCAACAAATAAAATAATACGGTAGCATGTATATAGCAGTATACCGAACGGAGATATATTATCTGATCATAGATAATCAGCGTTTTCATTTCGGAGCAACGCAGTATTTCTTTTTCTTTTTATATATATATATGCCCAAAGTTTGCCGTCAAATAAATTTCACTTTATTTGCGCAAATTCGAAGACTTTTGAAGCTATAAGATAACATTATACACAGTCTAATGCTACCGATTGTATAATACAGGCGTATATCGCTCCAAAGTCCAAATAAATATGGAATTGATAATGGGATATCATATATAGCATATATATAATTTCCGACCATCTCTTGTCGACTATATACGAAATCGCGTTGGCGAATCAATTTACATAACGCGGCACCGTTGCGTTATAATTAAAACAGTCTTGAGAAATCTTATGATTGTTTTAAATTTACAATACTTTCGAATGAGATATATATATACACCTATATATGGAAACATTTATTAATATCAGTTTAAACAAAACTTAAGATAACACATACAATTCACGCTCCAAAACGTTTAAAAAAAACAATTTTAAAATAATCCCAATAATATCTTACATCTCCGACCCTCTACATCTCGAAATAAACATATATACCTATACCCGATGTTGAAATCCAAAAACTTACGGTGGCTCCGGTGCGCTGGACCGTATCATTGGGAGAGCTTTTAAGGTGCATTACATTTTTACTTATAGAATCGTCGAAATTGTAATAAAATTTAGTTAATGACTAGTTGTAAGGTATTCTTAACCATTTGAGCACCCTGCAACGTTAAAAATAAGAATGTTATTCATTAATACTGGTCAAATGCTATACGGCCCTGCTAGTGTATGTTATACATAGTAAGAACGGTTTTTTATTCTCTGCATAAAGATTTCTTGAAAATTTGACCGGTGATCGTCAGATTTCAACATACCATTGTAAACAATAGATAATAAACAATTATTTGCACATTTATTTTTGAAGAATTTATGTGTTTTTAAATTCACAATAGGACAATTAATACTTAAAAATTGTTCTTCACCCATAAGAGCCTGTAATATCAACGAATTTTAACATTTTTTTTCCTTTTCCATTTAATCGGTGACCCTATTCGGAACAAACTCCATTAGATAGCTTGGAATTTCAGCTTTCGATTAGGATTTTTGTTTTTAGATTCTTATGTTTTTAAAAAACCGCCGGAGGGCCACCTTAAAACGGGCCGTATACAATGTACGATGGGATGACGACCCCATCTACCAATCAGATGATCGCGTAGCTATCTTAAAGTACGCTGCCTGCGCGCACACACGTCGTATCGCATACAAAGCTTATATATATATACGTACCATATATACGTGTAAGTATTATATCCTCTCTCGCTGCGACTGTGGCTGCATGCGCGCTCATACGGATATAGCAGGCAGGCAGTTAGTCGCGTTTCGATGCTCGACGTTCGCGGAGTGACTGGTAGGCGAAGTGTGGTTCGCTCAACCAGGATGCCGAGGAGCCCAGATGAGCTAACGACGAGTAGGAACCCTAACGAGGACGACGAGACGACGCTTATAACAACAATAACAACAACAACAAAGACGACGACGTTATCAATAACAACATGGTGAAGAGAAAAATGCCACGAATATGGAGTACCGTGCTGTCGATGTCGCTACCGCTTCTTCTGCTGTTCATTCAATGCTACGCGGCCGAAATTCGACAGCTGCCGTTCTGCGACGAGTCAGCGACAAAACCATCGCGCAGGTATAATATGTTAATTGCTGCGAATTTTCGAATTCGTCGATTTGCCTTTGAAATTATAACAGAATATATGGTTGAATGAGATTGATGACGATGGGGGTATATGGGACTGAGGTGGATATATAATACCGTTGGTTAGTGTTTGAAGTTGCGGCGAGGTTAACAACAATGATGACGTAATTGCAAAAATCGCGCGCTGTATCTTGTATACTTGTTACTTATAGATATATGTATACATCGTGCGGACGTGCAGCGCTTAGCCGGGATTCGCGTGTTTTCGGAGTCCACCTGTATATATATGAGTTCGCGTGAGGGAGAGAGGAGAAAGAAGAAGAGGGAGGAGGGATGAGGGGAAGAGAGCAAAAAAAATAAAAAACAGGACGAGACGTGTCGCGAGTTGAGCCGCTGCCGCTGCGTTATAAAGATTACACGCGTGTAAACAGAGTGCGGCTGCTGCGCTTTCCTGTATATTGTTGCTCCGATTTAACTTTTATTTGTTTGATGCTTGTTATACCTTATACCTGTCGTCGCGCTTGGGACCGCTCGGGTTTTTCGTTTAATTTTTAAACGAGCGTTATCGATTCCCGGATGAGTCATAATTTCGCGATACTGGTGCTGTTGAGTTTAACGGCGGTAGCGAGTCGTTCGCTTCACTCCGACAGCTATGAGAATAAAAATAGTAGCAGGTTTGGTCTATTTTACTTCTGTTTCTTTTTTTTTTCTTTTGGTCTATTATTCAACGGATAGAATTCTTTTCTTATAAATAGATAGCCGAGAGAGAAAATTGTGTAACGAATATTTTGTTTTAGTCTGCTGTTTATCAGCACTCTGGATGGAAAACTTACAGCATTGGATGCTGCACAGGGTGGAGAGATAAAGTGGACATTAGATTTTAAGACAGAACCACTTCTTTCTTCAAATATACATAGACGAGACGTATGTATGCACCTGTTGCCTTGTTAATTAAAAAGTCATATTTGTAAATTGGTAAAACACTAAGTATATACAATTTTTACTTAATGATTTTATAGCTGAACAATAATGGCCAATGGGTTAGATTGATTCCTTCGTTAAATGGAGGCTTGTACAAGTTTGATGGAGAAAATTTGGAAGCTATTCCAGTTTCAGTGGATCAGCTTTTGCAATCATCCTTTCGATATTCGGATGACTTGATATTCTCTGGTGGAAAAGAAACCAAAACTTATGGTACGTCAGCGCAAAATCAATTTTCTATTACTGATACTTTATTTGATCAAGTAATGAACTTTTTTTTGTACTTTCTCAGGAGTATCAAGTTCATCAGGTAGAATTCTTTATGAATGCAAAATGAGTAAATGTACTAATGCAACTGATGGGGATAGTTTAGTAGAAGAAGATGTTTTAATTGTTCGACGTCACCAACATACTGTTAGAGCTGGTGAACCTAGAACAGGCATTGAAAGGTATATTTAGAAATAAATTAGTTTAATTTTAAAACTTCTGTATGATAACTTATGACATAAAATGTTAACAAATTTTATTCCAAAAATAGATGGAACTTTAGTGTTGGACAACATGATTTGACAATACTTCCTCGTACCAACTCAGATTGTCATCAAGAGAGGCCACCATTATCTTTAGAAATAGATGTTCGAGCCGTCATTCCAGAAGGCCTTATAATAGCTTTCAGTAAAGTCAATCCTACCATGAAACTTTGGGAATACAAGGTTTTTTTTATTTGAATATCATTTTTCTTAATAATTAATAGTTGTATTAAAATAATAATATTTATATAAATTTTTTATAGTTTGAATCACCAATAGTCACAGTCTGGAGAGAAGATCAGGTTTTTGGGAATGAAGCATCAACACCATTAAAAGAAATTAATCTCTTTGATTCATCACAACTTGATGCAGTGTTAGATTCTGAGTTTTCTATGAGTCCTGGCTTGTATATAGGCATGCATGAAAGACAATTATACATACAAGAAAATCCAGCATTTCCAAAAGGAATTGATTATTCTACAGCTAAAACACAATTGATTAAGTATCCATGGAGACCATATCCTGCAATTGGTAAGTAGCAAATGTATCTGCATGAAATTATTAAAGGAGAAATGTTATCATAAATTAAATTGAAAAAATTATGTGTAATCTCATTTATCTTTTTAAACTTGGCATAATTATAATATTAAGAAATTCATAATTCATATCTGTTTTAATATATAAAGCTGATATAAAATCTGCTTAAACTAAAAAATACCCTCATGCAAAATTTTATGTAAAGTTCTATGTACAATATAATTTGATAAGTCACATGAAATTTTTCACACAACCTCAAATGTAACATTAGATCTTTCATGAGGCCTTAGCAAATATGCCACAGTTTTGATTTGTCTTGTAGTTACCAAATTGTCTGCAATCTTTTTAAAAGAAATCACTAATGATTTGTAAACATTTTTTTTTGGTCTATTATGGGATTACACATAAGATTTTTTCAAAGATTATAGGAAACTAAAGTTACAGGTAAGTTTATTGATTCCATTTCTCTATTTTATTTTTTATTTTGGAGTTTCACATTTTTTACAAATTTTATACTTTTAAAGAATTTTCGAACGATGTCGAGAATGATAATAATAATGCTGTACCATATGAACTGAGTGAAGTACTTAGTACTACTGCATTGTCTGTACTTTATAACTCAGAATACGTAAATGGTAGGTTATACTGTAAGAATAAGGTAATTAATTTTATGAACCCAAACCTTGAATACTGTGAATAAAAATGGATTTTGCTATATTTTTTTCACAGGAAATGGATTCTTTTTATATTCTAAAGAACAAATACAAATAGATGCCCAAAATCAATGTAATGGAACTGGACCAAATCATGTCTTGATCGAAACTTCAACACCTCCATCTATAGAGTATGAAGAACCAGAAGATGATACACCAGTTCAAGTTATAATAGTGTCTTTATGGTATTGGTGGTAAGTTATACAAAACCTAACGTTGAATTTAAGAGTACATTAAATTACAAAATTGAACATACTTTTATCATATTATTTTCAGGAAAGAAGTTGTCATAATCTCCATCACCACAGCAATCCTGTTAAATTTTATGTTAACTCAGAGACTCTTAAATGCAACAGCTGAAACAAAAGATGCTATACTACCAGTAATCACATTGCTTTTCATAAATATTTTTAGAAATAATAAAATTTTGGGGAATACATATTTAAAAATGTTTTTTTCTTTTAGCCATTAATTGTTGAACGACATTTTGTAGACACTAAAGATGACAGTTATAAATCTCAGTCAGAAGATGATGCTAATTTCCATTCTCGTTATCTAACAGATTATGAACCAATTGATTGTTTAGGACGTGGTGGCTATGGTGTAGTCTTTGAAGCTAGAAATAAAATTGATGATTGTAATTATGCTATCAAAAGGATTGCTTTGCCAAACAGGTACTTTAAATCATTTAATTTTTATATTAATTTTATAATGAATTAGTAAGGAATATAATAACATTAAACATACATTTTTATAGTAAATATTCTCGAGATCGAGTTATGAGAGAAGTGAAAGCTTTGGCTAAATTAGATCATCATAATATTGTGCGCTACTTTAATGCCTGGCTGGAATGTCCTCCATCTGGATGGCAAGAAGAACACGACAAACAATGGTCTAATCATTTGAAGTTTCCCAATTCCGATTTTGTATCAGAATCATCTGTTGCCGATACGTCAGTACATATTGATGTGCCACCAAGTGAACCATCGTCTATAGATAGCGCATGTGAAGCTTTTGAACTTAATAAGGAAACCGACGACTCTTTTATAGTATTTGATGCACATACGGAAAATGACGACAATGACAATGGTGAAGAAGATGAGGAAACGCAGGAAGAAAATCATAGTGAAAGCGTGCATGTATCTATATCTGAAAGTACTAAGAGTAACAAAACTAAAGGAAGTGATCCTTCGATTGTTTTTGAAGAATCTAAACAAAAAGATCTCACGGAAAGGAAATCCCAACTTAATTTAGATTTAAGGAAACGTAAAGATAGTACGAAGTCTAACGCAAAAATGTTTTTATACATTCAAATGCAACTGTGTCAAAGATTGAGCCTTAGAGATTGGCTTAAAACGGAAAATTCTCAACGTGATATTTCAAGAACATTGAATATTTTCCAACAAATAATTGATGCTGTAGAATATGTGCATTTGCAAGGGTTAATACATCGCGATTTAAAGGTACAAATTTAATTGGATAATAAATATATTATTTCATAATTAAAAACTCATTATTTCATTTTTAATCTACTTCTTATAATTACAGCCTTCCAATATATTCTTCGCATTTGATAATAAAGTTAAAATTGGCGATTTCGGACTTGTAACTGCAATGACTGAGGGCATCGATGGGGTTCACACGCCATGCAATACTAACGAAAATCACGTCTTCAAAACTGTGCATACAGCTCGTGTCGGGACCCATCTTTACATGTCGCCTGAGCAAATGAATGGCCAAAATTACAATTACAAAGTAGACATTTATTCCCTCGGGATTATCTTATTCGAATTGTTGTTTCCATTTTCGACAGAAATGGAAAGAGTTGTTGCTTTAACGAATTTAAGAAAGTCAATTTTCCCGGAAAATTTCGCTTTGCAGTATCCTGCAGAAGTACGTATATTTTTTCTTTACATTCACTAATTTTGTTTTTGTTCAATGAATAAAAAATGTAAATTAACTGTAATAATATTTTTCTTTTCAGTATGAGCTGTTAAGTATGATGCTTGATGAAAATCCAGCAAAACGGCCAACGACGTTAGGAATCAAGGCACGCCCTCCGTTCCTAAAAAATGAATTTCCTAATGGCTTGAACATGAGTGATGATTCCAAGTGGCACTTTGAATTACCACAACTTAGTAGACATTCCTCTATTGCTAATAGCAGTGGAAGTGATTCTTGGGAAAATGCTTGTTGATAATCATGAAATTGTGCTATAAAAGACGTGATACAAAGTGTTTTTGAGTGAAGAGTGTTATAAATGCGTGTAAAATTTTTAGCGAACGTGAGAATGATTGAGCGAATGATTTTTTTAAACCTTACAATAAGTTTTTAAAGCGTAAATAAGATATTATTTTTTAAGATATGGTGTTATGATGTAGAAAATTCGATTAAACTTTGTTAAAAATTTTTTTGTCCGTCAAGTATTCATCACAACAAATATCGTTTTCTTATAGTTTTTCCTTAGCAGCATTTATTAAAAAGACATGTAGTTAATCATGCAATTATTGTTATTTATAAACAAATTTTCATAAATATATTCTTTGAAGTTATCAATTGTATTTAAAGAATGAATGTTCGACGTTCCCACGTAGTTGATTACTATGTAATTTATTTTATCTTTGTTTAAGGACGAAAAGTTATGTCAGATTGTATTTTTTATACTCAAAAGTTGTGCATGAAATTATACACAAGGCCAGGTGTAAAAAGATATCAAAAATAAAAACGTCCTTAATGTTAGATATCGAACTTAATTGTTTTTATTTACTGTATTTCAAAATATTTTCCATCTCAATTCAGTAGAACAGTAATTCTTCTGATCAATTTTAATAATATGTCAAATATTTGAAGTGTATTCAGTACATACAGTATATTACACACACGCACACACACACACACACACACAAAATATATAAGTATTTATATAACTATAGTCATAGAAACGAAATCAACAATTATTTTGAAAATTAATTATCAGATAAAAAATTTTAATCAATTGAGAATTGAATAATTTAATGATTGATTCATTCAAATGCAGATTTAATTAATTTCTCTATCAAAACATTCATTTTATATTAGAGAACATTTTTGAATTTTGACGCTATTCAGACCGGATATTGAACCATCCTATCGCATTGCTTTTTTAAGTACTTCACAAAATCATAACATCCTGTCATCATTTTTTTAATAGGAACATAATAGTCATCACGTGATCTATCCCACCATTCCCAGTTCGCGCGGCGTCGGAAATTCAAAATACCAAAACTTGTATATACTCTTGTTTACTTTGGACAAGGTCAAGGAACGAGAACGCTCAACAAAAGCGTTAGCCGATTTTCAATATATAATCGAACAATATAGCGTTCAATCGTAGTTATGCATATGATCATCGTTGTAGGCTCCAAAGCTATAATAAGTACCTACTAAAGTATAACAATCTTCCTTTCGGTTTTTAATTTAATTTCCAAATTTAACATTTCGCGCGCGGTCATTATTCACTTGTTTTTGTTTTTACCGAAAACTCTATAGAAAAAATAAAAACGCACCGTAACATGGCATCCGCAAACTCGAGTTCCGACGAGGAGGAGCTCTTATCCGATCAAGAAGAAGACGAAGAAGCGTCCCAAACCGGTGACGAAACCGGTGACAGCGAATTGGAAGAAGTTGTCGAAAACGCTCCTGCAGAAGAAGATCAGGAAGAGACAGCTAGTGATACCCAGGAAAGCGACGACAACGAAGAAGAAGATAAAGAAGACGACAAGAAAGAGGACGAAGACGATAGTAACGCGAGTGAGGAGGAGGAAGAAGTAGCGGTAAAGGCAGGAAAATCTGCTGCCGCGGCTACGACGAAAACCGCCAAAACCGCTGCGCAGAAAAAGAAACCGGCGGCTACAGGCGCGAAAAAAGCTAGCAGTTCGAAGGCGATAGGCGCAAAAGCGAAATCTACAGCAGCAACATCAGCCACGAGCAAAGCTAAAAAAATGCCGGAGGTAAAGATTTTTTTCTTGGAAAAGGAGAGGTTTCGGGGCTCAGTTCGTTGGGGAAATGCGATTTTTATTTCATTAGTTTTTTATTTCGATTTGACAGTATTAATCGAAGTTGTAAATTTTGTTTTTATTTTCAAATTCAATTTTTTTTGTTAATATTATAGATACGTGATACGCGTTAGCTGTATAATATAGCAAAGATTAATGCATAATTTTCAAATGATTAATCGGTATAGACGAAAAGACACGTGCGGAGTCGTAAAGTTAGAAGCAACGGTTATATTGGTCACTTATACCTTTAATTAATATTCTGCAATCATGGTTTCTAAAAATAGGAAGTTTCGATTTTATTACTGATGTTGAATAGAATTTTTTAATTAAAAATAAAGTTTTTTGTCACTAAAGATAAAATTTTTTTCAGGCAACTAGTAGTAAAATGCCAACGACAAAGGAGATGATTCTTGAGGCTGTTGGTGATATTAAGGATAGGAAAGGGGCAAGCATAATTGCTATTAAGAAATACTTAACTGATAAGTATGATGATAGTATACAACATCGTATGCCGATGATTACCAAATTATTGAGGACTGCAGGAACAGATGGATGGTTGATACAAACTACAGGCACTGGTGCCAGTTCTGGCAGTCGCTTTAAAGTTCCTCCTAAAAAACCAAAAATGGCAGTGAAAGAGACATCTGATGATAAGGAAGCAGAAAAGGAAGCGAAAGCAAAAGAAAAAGAAGCCAAGGCAAAAGAAAAGGAAGCTAAGAAGAAAGAAAAGGATACCAAAGCAAAACAAGCTACAAAGAGGAAAGTGGAAAAGAAGGTAGCTGAAAAAGAGGTACCAGCCAAGAAGAAAAAAGCAGCTGCTGAAGCACCAAAGAAAAAAGCTGCTACTGCCACTAAAAAGAAGGTGGCTTAATTTAAATAGATATTATTTTTGTTTTTAGAATTACATATATTCCTTTTTTGCTTTATATTATTTATGTATCATCTTGGTTTAGATAAGTGTCAAAGATATTTGTTTTACATAATTGATCAGTTATCGTAAAAATAATGAAATTCCACGATATCTCTTATTTTATTTATTATAATGTTAAGTTAATTGTATTATTATGTATTAAGTAGTAAAACATTTGTAAAAGAAATTAAAATATAAGACCTCTATAATTGAAAAACTTAATTCAAATCTTTTATTTTGCATGAACAATGGACAAAAAGTACTTTTCGATTCTAGAACATAAAGTTACATTTGAGTAACATACATTATTTTTTGTAAAATTTTTTTTCTTGATGAAATATCAGCTTCTGGCCGCGTTTTCTGATTTTTTGTCATATATGATCATAAAATAAACGACATTAAGGCCGTAAAAGAGACCGTAAAGTACGTACACATTTAATTTTTAACTGACCTAAAGGAAAGTGAAAATTGATGATTTTAATTACGGTTAAAATTCAATTATTACCTACTTAAAAGCTCTAATTGAAATAAAAAAAACAATTTGAATACTTGAAAATTCATTTGTATACTCAAAATGTGCTTAGTCGGTAAAATCAAATTCCGCCACGGTCAGTGTTACAATTTCGTAACTAAGTACTTAAGAAGGGGGGAAACCACATTAGAAGGCTCATTTTGACTGTTTTTTTAGGATTTTTTTTGAATAGGAAAAATTTATTGGA
>JAWWEQ010000010.1:1463119-1530914 GCA_035583055.1 Torymus tubicola
CCCACCGTTGATATAAAATATAGTAATTTTTAGTAGAGTTATATTAAAATTTCCTATATCATTTCTCTCAGTGTAGTCACCAATCATCAACCAATATTATCATTCCATATGTCAACGAATTTATACATTTTATTAGTTAAAGTACAAATAAGTAGTTGATTTAAGCTAAAGATGGTTAAAATAGGACAATTCAGTGTAAAGTTACATACATTTAAAAATCGTCAAAAGTAACGAAAATGAGCGTTTTTTCTGAATTCACAAAATTTTTATGATTTTCATTGTTTTCCGTCATTTCCGATTTTCAAATCCATGTAACTTTGCACTGAATTGTCCGATTTTACGCATCTTTAGCTTAAATCAACTACTTTTTTGTACTTTAACTAATAAAATGTATACATTCGTTGACATATTTGGAATGATAATATTGGTTGATGATTGGTGACTACTTTTCGTCAATTTTTCCAATGTTAAATTCTTATAAGAAAAATTGATTTGACGATAAAAGAATGTCACAAGGCCGTTTTCTTTGGCCCCAAGTTCTTATCGTCTCTTATTTGACCCATAGAACAAGAAAAAAAATTTCTTCAGAGGTGTGTCTCCAAATTTAATTTTGGTCGTTTTTAGAACCAGTTTAGGGCAAAGTTTCCGAAGAATTCCACATATATCTATGTATCATATCTTTAAATCAAAGACATTTACTTCTTTGTGTATCGGTGTAATAATAAAATAATATTTAATTCTGATAAGAAACAAAGATTATTTTTCGATTCGTTAAACAGGCAATGTCCAATACTAAATTAACAATTATTCAAAATAGCTAAAATAAAATGAAATAATGTATACGTACATTATTATGTATACAATATTCCTAATACCTTCGGACTTGTATTAAAGCAATGACATATAAGCCCAGACACTTTCATTTGTAAATCCATTACTGTAAAAGGGGCGGATGAGTGGGATGTTCAGATTTCAAAGTCTACATAAATGATATTGTTCTCGACAGCACAAGCCGAGATAAAACGGATGTGTTCCAATTTCACGCAGTATATACGCGGAATAAACGTGATTATATTCCAGCCCACGAGATTTCATTTTATTATCACAACATATATATACATCCTACCTACCATAGAACATCCACATAACATAGCAACTTCAATCGCTACACGCATTTACACAAACAATTACGAAAACAAACGAAAATGCCGCACTCGAAACTTCATTTTGGCAACCTCGACTTCTGGCTGAATCCCAAAAAGACGTCCATTACCCTCGACCCTTGACCAAACACAAGAGATTAAATATTCACTTCACTTACAGGCTCTTCGGTGGCGCTTTAGCCAAGGTCGAAGGCCGTGGTCGGTTACAACCCACGTGGGCACTTCTCCTTACGGATCTCTTGGTGTTTGCACGTGTTTCACGTGACCGTGTGCTCTTCGTTACGGAAGAGCCGTTAAGGTTGGCCTGTATTGCTGAGGCTTGCTTCACCGTACGCAAGCGGCCTACAGAATTTCGGTTGCAGATCACGACACAGGTGAGTACGCACCCGTTGTATAATGTTTTGTTTTTCTTTTTTTTTTAAGAGCTGCTTATTTAGGCTATAGATGAAACAATGGTTATTGACATTGTTTAGTGGTTATAGATTTAAATATTATATGATGTTAAAATTGTTATAATAAAGGTTCAGTTAGATGGGTTAGGTGGGAAGGGAAATGTTTCTATATTCAAATGCGGTTTGACAGTTAACTAAAAATTACTAGAATTTTTTTTATTAGAAATACATTTTTACTATAAACTACTTTTGTATGTATTTCATAGGTTGTTAGATACAGTCAGAATGTCAATGCTTTTTTTATTGACTATTAACGCTAACGTTTTTCGATATGGAAACATTTTCTTTATAGATGTAGTTTTAGTATAGTAATTTTTTAAATAAAAAAAAATAGTTCAGAATATATATTATCTTTAAATTAAACAATAGTCCTAGTTAAAATTATACCGTCAAAATAACTTATACTATCCTACACATCTACACCCTCGACTACTAAAACTATTTAGATACATCTAGACTCTGTAGTGGCACATAATCCATCCATCTACTTGACAAGATCTGATAGACTCTGATAAGATTATCCAGACAGATCCATTAAAAGACGTAATTAACAAGTCATCTTTTCAAATATCACATATTTAAATAAGAAAGTTCTCTTATAGATAAAAAAATAACAAAGATTAAAAAGACAAATATCACACAGCACTGTAAAAATGTAGAAACTAATTTTGAAAGATCTTCATAAACCTATAAATATCAGGTTGAATTCAACCCGGACGTACGAAACTAACGAATCAAGAAAACTTTAACCCTAATCAAATTTCACAATCTTTTCGATAAATCTATCACTTTTACCGACATAATAAAAAAAATCTAAATTAAAATAAAAAAAACCTCGACGAGCCATAATCCAACCCTAAAAATAATAGTCACTATTAACCATCATCACCGATTACTATCTAACCCGGCACCCATCGGAATAAAATTTTTTCACCCTCAACCTATTGCACATCCTATATATATCCGTACAAATAATCACCTTCCACCCTATTAATTATCCTAATCCTATCTCTCGTTCTCTCTTTGATATCTATACCCCAACAGCCAAGCGTACCGGGCGAGAACCCGGCTGCAAGTACAGAAGTGGTGCAATGCGCGGGGACGGGAGGTGGCAGTGGTGGTGGCGTTGGTGGCGTCGTAGGTGGCTGCAGTCCTCACAGTAGACCAAGGCGAAGGGTCCTAATACTACGCGCTCCCAGCCCTGAGCTCAAGGCCGTCTGGCACAACCTGCTGCAGCGGCAAATGTAAATTTTTCGCTTGCAATAAAAACACATACACACACATATATATATATATACATATTATATAGATATACACCCACACACATATACACGTTAATATACACACATTTACACATATACACGATGCAACGATATTGTTAATGATTATTATTATTATTATATAGTTATTTATACACGTACACGGTCACACATATGCATAGATATACACCTATACACACATTTATTATACACGACATATGTGCATTATTATTATTATTATTATTATTATTGTTATTGTTATATTTATTATGAATATCGTTATTATGTATAGGGTGCATTTGGGATTTCAGTTTGCGGGTGATTAGTAATTAGAGTGACGTCGTGTTTTTCCTTTTTTTCGTAGGTTGTTGATCGTAGAATCAGGTTTAGTGCAATATGGTTTTGGCATGTAATTATGAATTTTTTTTTTTAGTGAGAAAGCTGTCATTTAGATGAAGCGTATAGTGGAATTTAGAAAATGATACCATGTAGATTGTCGTACATGTAGAGTGCATAAAAATCAGCAGTTTTAAAGTTTTAACTTCTGATGTAGTTCGTATTTCGATAGTTATTTGGTAGAAGAGAAAAATTTATGATACATATACCTAATAGGTTTTAAAATAACCTCATGCCACAACCACGTTGTGATTTTATTACATCATTCATTTTAAGGCGATTCCAGTTCAAGCTTGTACAAAACTTGTACAAATATTTTAACGTGATTAAGACAGCCAATTAAATCTTCCCATTCATTTTTTTTTAATAAAAATTTACTGAAAAATTAATTTAAGCATGATAATGAGATAAATTTAATCTTTGACGTATTGAGATTTTTAAAATACTTATATTCTTACGATTTAAATATAAAACTTATTAACTTATTCTAAAATTTTGACTAGCAAAATGAAATGAGCTTAAAATTTAGCACCTATAAATAAATTTTTCAGTAATCATTTTTCATATGGTATGTATAAGTTTGCTTTTTAATTATATTAGTTGTAGTGTGATGATTTTCTATTAATTTGCATGGTTTTTATTAAGTTTTTTTCCTTAATTTATACTCATAGTAAAAGGAAATGTTTTAAAACTTTTTAATCTGAGCAATAATTTGTTACGAAACCTTAGAGTAAACTTTCTTAGATTGTTGTTATGTAGGTATAGTGTAATCATTTAAAAAAAAAAAAAAAAAAAAAACAAAAGCGTTTTCGTTCACCATGTTTGAACATCTCTTTTTTAAACTCTTATACTTAACGTTTGACGATAAAACTGCCTTCCTACTATAAATGCGTTGATGTGTGCAAAATACCAAAACCTTTCCTACAAAGTTTTTTAGTTTCTTACAATGCACCTATAGACATTGTGGAAGCCTGATAAATTTTGTAATAAAGCGAACTAATCCATGTGATATAAAATGACCTTTCGGCCTGAATGTGATTACAATCCAAGTTGATGTAAAACTAATTGTACAAATCTAAAAAAAAAAGATTTATTCCAAATAAATATACTTGTATATTCAAAATTTATAGTCCAAATTTTTCCACGATTCGCTCTCATCACCGACACCTCGACCAACGCATAATTGTGTATACATTTCACAAACTCGTCAACGAATCGGTAAATCAACTTCAATAAAACAAAAAAAAAAATTTATAATAATCAACAACAACAACTCATCTGCAACCTCACAGTAATATATCGTATATAATATATACTTATATATACGAATCAATATAGCAGAGCAGCAACGCACGCCTGCAGCGAGTGCACGTCTTAACTAATTTTTCATAATTTTTTTTTTTTATAATTTTTTTCTTCATGAACTTTTCTCTACTATAAATATTTATATACAATGCCCGAAAGCTTGCAGCCCGCGTAGCGCGCGCGCTCGCACGCGCCCGTCTTGTGTCTTGTGATGCAACGAAAGCATGCCGTACGAGATTATTATGAACATTATGTAGTAAGTAGAGTGAACGAACGGAGAAATGAGCATAAAAGACTGTTGTATAGCCGTCGTCGAGCCGGCGCCACGATGAAAGCAAAGCAATGGCGAGATATAAACGGTTGAAACCCCCCACCAGAAATCTGGTCTATTACAGAATCTACGTGAACACGGGATACGGCAGTAGCGGCACTGCAGGTGGTCCAGGTCTGGAGAGTCCGGATGACGATAGCCCGACGACGATGACGTATCTACTCAGCAGCCAGCAGAATACACAACGCGAAGTTGCAAACAGCCCCGAGGTGAGTTATTCTTTTTTTTTTAATGTTTTAATATGTAGAAATAGAAGTTATTGGGTTTTGTGGAGATGGTAACTGTTTTACCGACAGTGCTTTATTGGTTAGTGGTTCAAGGGGACCTTGGATACGGACACTATTCCTGCATTACCGACAGCACCATATGAATAAAAATTATTTAATCTGAGATTAAACCGTTTTTCCAATAAATGCAATCAAATTTAAAAATTTCCATTTTATCACTAAGTATTCAAGCAATCTTAAAAATTCTACCAAAATTTCAATTGTAACTGTAGTTTCAAGTTTGCTTAAAAAATTAATGATAAAATAAAAATTTAATATTAGATTTATTGGAAAGAATGTGGAACAACTCGTGATGTTTTGCTAGATTGTCTAATTTCTGAATAAATAATTATTGTCGAGCTGTCGATAATGCAGGAATCACATCGGTATCCTAACCCTGTTTTATCGACAGTTCTACAAAGTTTGAATGTAAACAAAAATATTAGACAACTTTGTTTATTATTTAAACGAAAATAAAGCAAAATTAACGAAATTTCATTAGAAGAATAAATAAACGTGTCGAATTGTTTTTAGCTTCAAACTTTGTAGAAAAATGTAGTATATTAATTATTTTTACATGAACCGCCGATAAAACAGAGTTAGAGGTAAAATAGAACTACTAGTTCCTCTTAACGGATTAATTTTGGTTATTTTATCGGGATTTTATATTGTGATACATTTATGATATATTATGATGCATTTTTAATGTTGGAGCGAGTTTAAATAATTTTTTTTTAATAAAATAACTGGAATTACAGTATTTAATAATGTACACTGACTTTATGATCTCTTTTGTATTTTCAATTTCAAATTCTGGAAGCTTAACTGTAATTAAAATAGTCGTAAAAAACATGAACTTTTCAATTTTAAACTTTTATAATTATAAAATACTTTCAAATATTCACGTGAAATTTTGCTTTACCATAGTTTGTGACGAAAAATAACTAAAAACCAACCAAAAAATTTATATCTATTACCCACAATCTAAAATCAATATTAATTAGCCAAAGACTTCTAAAATCTAACATCAAAGAGGGACGCATACACCTCCGAAACCCAATAATCGAACTTCGCACCGTATACTCTCCCTTTCCACTCGAACTACCAATTATTCCGGTCCCTTGGATCTGTAATTCCACCTCAAAGCTATGTCATTATACCGTCTACAAAGGACCGTATATGTATATACTCGCATAGACAAACACACACACACACATATGAATGTAGCATGCATGCACGCAGGTTTACAGGTCAACACAGCAGCTCGAAGAGGAGAAACAGTGCCGCTCGGGTGACAGCTTGGACCTCATGCTGAAGGAGACGAGCCAACAGGAGGACAATCACTTGGCCCAGTGGGTGCGTAATTCGCATCAGATACCGCCGCCGGACAGTGAGATACCGATCGAGGAATGGACGCCTGAGGAGCTTGCCGCCAGGACGCCTAAGGAGGCCACGGCACGTGATTTCTCCGAAGGTAATGATGCTTTAGGTTGCTTATTGTTCATCATTGTTATATTGATTACTATAACAGCACTTCAAAAATTAAAGAACATAATGATTTAGGGTTGACGATTACAAGATTTTTTTTGTTATTACATTTATGTTGATTTTCTTTAATCACATAACGATTATTTAAAAAAAAGAAAAAGGAAAATATAACAACGTCAAGTATCACTTATAATCTCGTTGTAATAAGGGATAATATTATAATATTTTCTCACCAGAGCGCGTTCACTTAATAGGGACAAATAATCGTTTAAACCGATTGCATCCAATTAAATATAATCGGCTTTTGGCCATGATTCGCGCTTGAATGATATACCGCACTCTAATCGCTTTAGTCGGTCGCTCTTTGCATATATAATCTTATTTCGCGCTCATAGTATATAATATAAAAACGCGACCTTTACAATGAAAATTACGATCCTCGCGTTAAAGAAAAAAGTAATAAATACAAAGTGTATATAAAATTAGATTTTTTTTTTAAATCTTTTTGCAGTGACGGAAGAGAGTACAGTTGTCAATTCAGACGCGGAGCAGCAGAGCAGCGCGTCAAGTGCCAGTTTGAGCACAGTGAAATCTAACAGTGTACCAGTGAAGAAGAACGGTAGCGTCGTGTCGTCGAAAGATACGTCGTCTGGGTCAATAAACATTTGTAGGAGGTGTCACAGGTATTGAGCTCTAATCCTTCTACACCCTGTCCGCGAATCCTATCTCTCTCTCTCTCTCTCTCTCTGTTTTATCCTCTGTATAACCGTTTCTGTTGACATTATATATTATTATATGGGGATACGCATCCATGTGTGTATATTATACAATTATATTGTATAACTCTTATATATATATCCTCTCTACAACGACGACAATGATTTTCTCTGAGTTCTGGCTCTTTAGCTGCTATATAAGGATAATTTTAAGGATTATTTTTGTTAACAAAACAAAAAGAAAAACACATACACACAGAAATTTTTTTTAATTGACAATTATTGTATGTATACTAATGATTTAATCAAAATTTGTAGGTTTAATTTACGATTAAATTGATTTCGCAAGCAACCTCCTCGTATATCTCTCTCCGCCTCTATTCTCTATTATAATAAACGACTATTATACTACGCCACCGAACTATTTACCCCCCGTTACTGCGAACCTCACGACCATAGGAATGCACCTCTCGACTATAACAATATATAGAAAATAAAAATAAAACAACCTACGTATAGACGAAAATTACGTCACCGACCAATAAGTATAACAAATATATACGCAACAACACTTCTATATACCAATCCTGTAAAAAAAAGATTTGTTTCTTTTTTTTTTGTTTATTACCTACATATTATTACCGACTGAAAACAATAAAAAACAAAAAAGCAAAAAAAAACAAACTGAAAAGAGACTATGTATGTTTTATGGAAACGTAGTAATATGCGCCGCAGGTCCGGCTGTCCGACGCCACCGCTGTCGCGCGATCCTTTCTCGCCGCTGCCGCCGAAGATCGCGGTGCTGCCCCCGACGCCAGATCTCTGCTCGCGGCATAGGCTTAGGAATGGATTGTACGATAGTCCCGGGAGGAACAGTCCGAGTCGCGCGTTCTCGGCCGACACGACGGAGGATGGGAGTGAGGACGACCTTGACTGCGACGGCGAACCGCCTTACAGGTTTTGTTTTTTCACCACACACACACACACATCATCCCACCACCGACATTGTCACACGCTTGTTGTTTATAGACTTATTTTGTTTTTTTATCGTTTTGTTGTTTCGTAGTTTTGTTTTTTTTTTACGTTTATTCTTTTGTTTTCCTTTTTTTTGTTTATGGGTTTTATTTATCAGAGGATTTTTTTAGCTGCTATATATGTTCGTTGCGTATACATATACATATATAATTAGTTACTGTTGTGACAGTGGTACTCGATAGATAAGAATGTGTATATCTTTATTTTTTTTTTGTATTTTGTAAAACATCGTAGAATGTCGTTTATAGGAATGCTTAGCAGTGTGAATAACCGTAATATATAGTTTTAGCCGTTGTTTTGTTATCAGGAAAAAAAAGGAAAGAATAGCACGCGAGAGGTTGATTTCAAGAAATTGTAAAAATAAAACAGTAGTAATAGTGTAGTGCAAAAACGTCATTTGAACCTCGTGTCAAAGCAGGTGAAGTGAAAAGATCGTATACGACTAAAATTACCTTTTCGCTTGTATATATACCGAATAGTATTTTCTGTTACGACAGGTGCAAAGCTTGACGTAGGAATACAATTTTTTATTCAAGCTTGTACGAAATCTAGCACTATATATAAAGGGTTAAAAATGATTTTTCTTACTTTCTAACTTTGACAGAGACAATTTGATATTTTAGATTGAAAAGTAATACTTAGAGAATGTTATAAAAATAAGAAAACGAAATTAAAGTTAAAAGTAAAATAGTTTCAATTTGAAATTTTGCTTGATTAAGACATCAAATTATTGTATCCTATTATTTATTGATTTTAAATCAAGAAAAAGTTTTGAAGAAATCCTTAATAAAACTCTTATTTTGACCTATCACTTTGTTTACGATAAACAGTTCTAAGACTTAAATATGAACTTAACATTCATCTCCTTTAGATTCGTAAAGAGCCTATATGTTTACTAATAAGATCCATTAAATAAAAATACTAAAAAACATATCCAATTATTTTGTAAATAAAAGTATTTTCCAAAATTTTATAAAATTGCAGGCCTACTCTCTAAAGTTGAATTAGTGAAAATTGCTCCACCATTTCAATTAGTGGAAAAAACTACTAATTTACTAGTATATATTCACTATTTGATTAGTAATTTTTTTAAACTACTAATCAAATTAGTAGAAAATACAAATTAAATTAGTAGTTTTAAGAAACTACTGAATGAAATAGTAAATATGCACTAATAAATTAGTAGTTTTTTCCACTAATTGATATGGTGGAGCAATTTTCACTAATTCAACTTTAGAGAGTAGTCCATATTAGTTCTAAAAAGAAAACGTATATCAATAATAAACTAATAACATTTTCAATGTAATGCTATCATTATATGAAAAGTTTATCAAAAAAAGAAAACTAAAAAAGATCCACTCTCCAATACCACTAAAATTCATTACGAACTTCCATTACAATTATTACTTGTATATAATCCCTGTACTTTACCCGACAATTGTTACAATAAATTTCTGTTACTTATATTTTTCCTGATAATACCTATATAACCAAACAACAACCGTCCACAATCAAAATCCAATTAGTTCGTTCGCACTGTTACTCCTCACCATCACGATCATTTCTACCCCTTTCATCCACCACCTGAGCTCACTGACCGTCGCACCATCCCAATTAAAGACAATCGCCTTTTTATTTTTATACCTTCACAGAGCATTACGTCGTTTCGGTACATTAAGCAGTCTCGACCAGGACGACGAATTAGACGATCAACCAGCTGGCGAAGACGATGGTGTCGGTGGTATCGGTACAACGACAACCGGCATTGAATCACCACCGTCAGGTCTACGTGCTTGGACGATGCGAGCTAGCAGTTACGTGGTGAGCAAAATGGCAATCCTGGAACATTTTGGTGAAGGCTGCCTGCTGCAACCGCCCGCACCTCCGGAACGCACCGAGTTCTCATTAGATCCAAGTAATAACGGCGACGAGGAAGGTACTACGTCTGGTGGTACATCCGGCGACGATATCTGGGGCACACCGACTAGTGGTGGTCCTGATGACGAAAGCTTTACCGGAAGTCCGGTAAGCATCGTGCGCGTCGTTTTATAAGCGACGATGATATACGTATACATATACGTATATATATATCATGTATATCACCGCGTGTGTATGTGTGGAGGTATTTGGTTGGGGGATGATAACGCACGCGGTGGTGTATATATATATTATGTATTGAGCTCGATTGATATTATATATAATTATTTTTTTGTTTTGTCTATATATATATCACTACTATTGTTGACTGTCTGGTTTATTTTCGCATACAGGAAGGGACTTTTGACGTTGGTGGTTATTGTTTGGCTTATATTACGAGATGTTTTGTTCACATATAGCAGTACAAAATTACGATTCGTTCATGAAAGACAATAATTGTCGATTTTCGTTTTTACAGGAAAATGTGTATTTAAAACATTAAACATTCTTAAAATTCGATTTGATAATTTACCAGAGTGCAAAATATCTGTTTATTATAATTTTTATGCTGTTTATCAAAATTCATATTGCTACTAGAAGTTTGCTTTCTATCTTCGCTATAAGCGCGATAGTATTTAGTTCGTATATATTGCTTTCGTACAAATTATTATGACGGCATGGTAAGCTTTTATTATGATGTATAACAGTTTTTACCATGGTGTAATCATTTTTACGAAGCTTTCAGTAAGCCAAACTACAATACTCGTCAAAATCTTTTTGTGTATTTCTCTGTCTTACATCTCTTACCCTGGTTCGGTAATATTATTATCTCTCAAAAAAAGTATTATTACACAAAAGACTTTATTAAAAGCCACAAAACTTAAAATTTATATTCTCTAATATTTATAATCCTGGTATAGTTAAAGTATTAATAGAATTTAAAGTTCTATATTCAGTTTACTCGATATTCGATATTTTTTTCTATATTAGCCGTTTTGTAACCGATATTTTCATATAGCAAGTTTTATATTACCTTTTAATAGATATTTTTTTGTTTAAATTTTGTTAAAATAAATAAATTTGTCAAAATCGTCTATCAATTTCTATTACTTAATCAAATATAAAATATCATTTTAATTGAATAAAAACGAAATTGGCAGAATTCATATAGATACGAATTAAATTCAATGAAGTTATTATCATTACTAATAACAATTTTAATTGGTATAAAGATAAAAATTTTAAAAACTTATTTGCTAATACCTATTGTTACGGATATATACTGGAAAACCAGGGTTGATGAGAAAACTTTCCATTCTTTTGAAGGTACAAGCTACTTTGATTTTTTAACAATCATTTTTCTGGTTCACGTTTTTTCAGTTTGGCAATCATTGGGATTGCGTGGATTCTTTCTCTATTATCAATAATGACGAGAGAAATCTTTAAAGTAAATATGAAAAATTCAATAAAAAGCAATAACGATAAATATTGTTTTACAATAACCATATATACTAATCTATTTTTTGTTACTCTAACGATTTCTCTCCATTTATAGCATGATCTTTTTGGTAATACTATTTGAAACTCTGAACAAAAGTGAATGCAAAGAAAGTATAAAGGTCCTTGAGATCCAGTATATAACACATTCTCTCTCTTCTGCCATGAATTTACGGCTTGAGTTCCGGGGTATTGACCGTATGTATTGCCTAAATAGAACTTGTGCACCTCGCGAAATATGCTTCGAAAGTCTTGGCTTTGTTGCTTATCGAAAAGTTGAACATTATTATTATTACCATTTTATTATCTATATACCCCCAGTATTCGATTTTATCCTCAGGTTTGTAATATTTTGATTGACTTGACGAAAGTACATATATAAAAGTTTGAGTATATATATTTGAATGCGCACTTGGTATATAATACATTTGATATATTGATGGTCGGATGGGAATTGTATATTACAAAAAAAATAAAAAACGTATATTAATTCCACGCAGGGAGTATGTATATTAAGTATTTGTAAATTGAGTATATTAAAAGAAAAAAACGTTTATTAATTCCACGCATACCCATAGAACATCAATGTGTAAACTGCTTCTATAATGGCATTGGGATTTTGCTTCGTAATATATAAATAAATGACTGATTCTCTGTAAAATCGAGAGATCAAAATATAGATTTTCTTAAACTTTAATAATCACTTAATAACTTAAGATTTTTCAAATTAATGTCGTTAAACTGTGTCATATCAAAGTTTAAAATTTAAAAAAATAAATAAAAAACTGAATAAATTTCTTTAGATCCAAAAGCGATCGTAGTCCATTCTAGGATTTATACGGCACTTTTGAACAATAAAAAAATATCTCCATGAATTTTTTGTTGTTACAAATTGATCGAAATAAGTAAAAATGCATAATATTCTAAAATTGTCAACTTTTACACGATATAGTATGAAAATATTAATTTTAAAAAATCTGACAAAGTTCACCAGTATCCGGTAAACAAAATAGATTATTTTCACAAAATTTAAGGAAATCTATTTTTTGACCTCTCGACTGAACAGAGAATGAGCCATATATATGACATGGATTTGTCGAACAAAGAAACCAACTGGATGAGAAGATAAATAAGTATTCAAAGTTATTTATATCTTTATATATCTCACGTTTGCAGTAGTTGCTATCACGTATTATAATTGAATACTTATTTTTGACGCTTCATTGCACATGATATAAAATTGGCAACAATTGTGTAGACAGTAACGCAAATATTACCTTTACATTTCTTTTAAGATTCTGTTAGTACTCTCATATATGATGAATAAAAAAATTTTTACTGACTACAGAATTGAAAGTATAAATAATTAAAAATGTATGTAATGCATAAACAGAAAACCATATAAAATTCTAATTAAACTAAAATAATTCAAATATTACTATTTTTGGATCAGTATTTGTTATTCTGTATAAAACTTTAACGAGTGCAAGATACATTTTTAATAAAAAGCTTTTTTTATATTGAATCAGTGAGCTCAACAAATTTTTACGCAATATATTTAAGCACAATGCTGCACCGTTATTTTCATCAAAACTGTTCACCTCTCTTATGGGTTCACCGACTCAAGTGCCAATAAAATATCAGTCCAGTTTCTTTTGTTTGCTGGGTTTATACGAAAGGATGCAATAAAATCGCACTAACGGCACCTATACAGCCTGTACCTTCTACCTCGCTTTTACGCGGGACGATCAATAAGCATAAAAATCGCCACTATTTTAGGACGTTTCAGAGCTAAAAAAAATATTACGCATTATCCTTATTTTTATTAAAATTTCAATCACAAAAAAAAAACAATAACTCAGAAACGTCCTGATCACAAGTACATATTTATATACTTTTACCATAAGCAATAAACGACAATGTACCATATATTAAAAAAAAAAAACAACCATGACCAAAAAAAAAGAGAAAAAAAAACTAACCGTAATTAAGTATTATATATCTTAGCATATAAGCTTCGCACGTGCCACTGCATGACAAGAGAACTGCTTGCCCTCTGTTTGCAAAGAATCACTAGCCCGAGCTGTGCCCTGACTTCCCCCTAGCCGCCGTCGAACGGCTCAGCAGTAGGTGCGGGTTGCCACCTGCTCCACCATCATCGCCTCGGTGACGCGTCACTCTGCGGTGAGGACAACTACGGCCTTGACAACGACGATGACGTCGACGACGACGACGACGCTGACGACGACGAGGAGCGCGACGGCGAGTCCGAAGGTGAGGACTGTTCCCTACCCGAACTCAACATGGAACAACTCCTTGGTGGCACGGTAACGTGCACGACGACGACCGTAGCCGGGAGTAGCGGTTCCCTACGCTCGTTCCTGGGACGACGTCGTCTGGAACCACTACCCGAAGAGGAGGATTCGTTATCAGTCGGCAGCGGGAGTAAACATCAACAAGTGGGATGGTGGTGACAGCGGGGGACGGCGCCGACGGCAGCCGAACTCCTGGCACGTGCCGTTGAAGACGAACACGCCCAGCAGTTCGCGCGGCTCGGCCGCGAAGATGAGGAGTTCCGACGGAAGATACTCGATCTTCATCGTAAGCTCTCGGATTGCGACGAGGAGAGCATGGCGAAGGTCGCCGCAGCTGGTTCCTCGTCTACCTATCCTCAGGACAGTATGCAACAGCAGCAGCTGCAGGTGACGCTTCGAAGGCTAAGAGAGCTGGAGATGGTGGCGCAGAGAGCGGAGGAAACCTTCGACAGGAACACGAAGTTGGCTGAGGAAGCAGCATCGACGGGAGAGAAGAGTGACGCTGGTGGTGAGCAGAAGCCAGTGAAAAAGAAGAGAGTTGAGTTCGAGGACTTGAAAGCAGCGTCTGAATCGACATTCCTTAACAGATTGAGGCTACGCAAACGGAGCCTAAAACTTTTAGGTTTTCTAAGCTCGAAGAGTCAAGATAGCGGTACAGGTGGAAAGGCACAAGAGGAAAGAGCTGCGAGGTTACTGAAGATGTATATGCCGGACAAATCGGGACCGTCGACGTCCAAATCAGGCCCTAACACGATAGCCATCCATCACACATCCAGGGACCGTAGGTTCTGGAAGCTAAGGAACCGAAGAAGGTCCAGTTCCACTTAGAGACATCATCGCGCTCTGCGTTGTATACAAGAAGCCTTTGAGAGATATACGTATATATGTATTACTGTATATGTATATACGTGTGTAACTCACCTGAAGGTACTTGTATACGGGATATATACTCGAGATGTATATTCTGATACTCTGCGTGTGTGTACGATAATATATGATGAGAGTATGTATATGCGTTGTTGAGAGTGCGGTTGAACGTATATACCGCGCGAGAAAGTTTCGTAGAGTTCCTTTTACCGTATGGAAATAAATCTATACATACATACATACAGACAGACACACGTATATATATAAATACACAAATTTGTGACGAAGATCGTAGATTTTCTATTAGGGGGAGTACATATTGTGTATACCGTGCGAGAAAGGCGTATATATGTTTTTTCTAATAGATGATAGCCGTGTTTTTTCGCGAAAGATCAAACGTGACGGAGCAATGTTAGCGATGAGGAATGCCTTGTAATTGTTATATATATATAATGATGATGATGATGATAATGGAGAACGTGTTACTTTGGTTCGTAAGATTTCGCATATAGGTAGATAGTAAATATAATATATAGTCGAGAATCTCTACGAGTATACTTTGTAAAAGATGAATTTAAGGATCTGTTCAGTATAGGATAACAATTATAGCTGAGGTGATGATTTGTACGAGGCGATAATGAATAATTATTATTATACCTATAGTATATAATATATAATATAAAAATAGTGATGATAATCAAAACTAAAGTTACCAACTCACGTTTGTTTCCTGCATTTGAACTATAAAGTCGAGTATCCTAATTATCCTTCAAGTCCTACAGCGACGATAAAAAAAATGATGCATTTGATCAGAGTCTCTCCAATATGTATAATTATATTATTATAAACACGTGTATGACTTCCATCGGTATACTCGCGTCGATGATTATAGAATGTGTCTATACTAACTGATATCTCTTCGATAAGAGAACAGAAGATCCGTGCGGGATCGATCGTGTTTTTTTTTCTAGAACATAGCGTGCCAATAGTTATCTGTGAAAAGATGAAAAGCCTAGTTTCGCGTATCGTGTGCGACCTTTTCTCGCCTATATACCGATCGAATATATATATATATAGGAGGAAGGATTCGATCGTTTAAAAAAAAAAAAACTCTCAATCGAGAGTATAAGCGATGAACACGCGCAAAAATACAATAGACGATTTAGGTGTTTCTACTACCGTCGTAGCTCGTAATAAAAAAATATAAGAAAAAAAAAATAAAAAAGAAAGAACAGTCGAGAAAAGTGAAAGGAGTGTAGTTACGAGGCTTTAGATATTTATAATAAAGTATCTATATATATATACATAAATGATCTTATTTTTCTGACTTTCGCAAACAAAAAAAAACAAGGATAAGAAACTTTTTACTAGTCCACAGTCCGATATACATAAGTAATAATAATAATTAATTAATAATGAAATACTTACAACGCTTGAAGTGAATTTTTTCCATAACAAAAAAAAAAGACGATGTATAAGTGTATACTTTGCCGTATATAATAGTACCGCGCGCGCATCAGAGCATTCTACTACGTTGTTATATAAATATATATATACCATACGTACACAGTACACACGTGGTCGTCGATATGATAGGCGATATTGTTAGTTTTTTTTTCTCGATTTCTTTGAAAGAATAATAATGAGGAATGGGAGTGAAAAATCAATTACGTACGTCCAATCTCTGCGCGCACAAGAGAAATGGCCTATATATATTATATAGACACGAAATGAAAGACACAATTAAATAACAAACACAGCGCGAAGTAAAAAAACATTTTCTTTTTTGTGAGTTGTGTATAATTAACGATGTTTTTTTTTCTTTTTATCTGCAAGGAGCATAGCGATTGCGAAGATCGAATTTATATATATATATCGAACTATACTGTTTGCGCGATCGCCACTGTTAATTTTATTAGGTCCGCACGACTGACCCAATGGCGGCACAATCATCTTCCACTGTAAAGCGATACTCAGTATGCCTTGCTCCTGATGTTAAACAACAAAAAAAAAAAAAAAAAAAAAAAATACAAGAAAAAACTTTCGAGATTCCATTAAAAAATTGTACGATTTATTGTTGGTAGGTTGTAAAGTAGCCGTCATGGCTGAAAGTACGAATAAAAATCAATATTATTTGTTCAATCTGTTTTTTGTATTTCACACTGCGACAAATAAATCTACGAAATATATAGAAAAAGTACATTTTCTCAAAGACTTATATCATCTCTCACGTGTATTTATGTTTTTTATCAAAACAATTATTTGAAATTTCCTTTAAAAATTTTTTATATATATTTTTTTTCGTTTTTTATAGTACACTTATTTAATTATTTTTAACTATATAACAAATTAAGGTTCAAGATCCCATCCTTGAACCCATTTTTGTCTAAGTTTTGCTTGCAAAGTATCACCATCTAACCTTCTTGGATTATTTAGGAATTCCTCTGTTGCTTTGTATCGTGCCTCATCAATTTTCGGAAATACATATAACTTTCCAGATTCATGAAGGTAAGTGCTAATTGAATCTAGATCTTCTGGTAATTTTTCAGGCATATCAATTGGTGAGACTTTAATAAGATGCTTGATTGACCAAAGTTGTGCACACATTTCTGGAGTATTTTTTACAACAGTTCGTTCCACTTTTCTTTTCTAAATTTGAAATAGAAATTCTTAATTTAGATATTATTTTCTACTACTACAAAGTAATTTATGTAATTAAAGTAACCAGTCATTAATAATAAATTGGCTATGGTTAACTAGTTTTAATAAGTAAAAATGATCTATTTTCAACTAAATATAAAAATTAAGAGCATAGACATTTGGTAAGAATAGATTCTTTTCTTTAATAAGTTAATTGGTAAAGAAACCAGTGATGGTAATATTACTTTTAGTTTTTCTTCTAAAATAAAATAAAATAAAATAAAGACAAAAACATAAAATAATATTTCAAATATGTCTAATTTTCATATACTTTTATAAAACAGTATAGACTAACTCTGCATAGTTTTCCCTTCAAATATTCCCTTAGATTTTCCTATACTTACATCATTATCCAAACCTAAGCTTTTTAATACAGATTTATGCCAACGGGGGTTGCCCTTTATTGGTTTGACACGTTCAACTAACAGTAATTTTGTTGGAGTTATTGGTGGATCTTGATGATTTGGATGTCTGTTAATTATCGAAACACATTACAATTAATGATTTATTTATTCAAGATTATTAAATATTTCCATAAAAAAATACTACCTTGGATAATAGGTGACAAGACCATATCTTACTCCATCTTTAGCCCAGTGAGTTGGAGTACTGCGATTTCTAAAAAATCTCACTTGATTGAGAACTACTCTAAATGGAGTCAATATTGTTTTACTAAAAATAAAAAATTTCATTAACATTAAATACTCAATAATAAAGTACATACAAAAATAAACTTGTAAATCTTGCACATTAACAACGTGTATTACTTATACCTCGACATGACAGCTACCGATCTTGTCTACTTCGTTTATAAATTAACAATTCATAACACTCAATATATTATAAAATAAGTTCTAACAATAATTAAAGCTTTAATCGGTGATATCTAGCACCGATGTTCCGGTGCAATGATAAGGTTAGAAAACTGATGTTAACAATCCTCTAGATGGCGCTATGATAGTTGTAACGACAGTGCTGTACCTATCTAGAAAACATGAAATATATGGGTACCAAAAAAATAATATTTCCTGAAATTTTCTAAAATATTATTCAGTATTTAGAACTGAAACGTAAACTACAATGTTTTCATTTCCCAAATTAAATTTTTTTTTTTAAGTTCTCACAAAATGTTCATTTATTCTACATAAATTATGCATTACTCAAAATTATGCAATTCCTCTCGCGCCAACAATATACACACTGCTTTAGAACTATCGGCAAAAATGCGTATTCTAAATAAAACAATTATTTCAAACAACTATATATCTACAACAATCTGGATTGCAACATAATCTATAATATTTCATCAACTGAAACGAAAACATTCAAAACCTCGCGCTTCCGCCCACAAGTGACCCTGACACCGTCACGCAGCCCGTCCCTATACCGTACTATACTATATTTCCTCGAACTCCGCGCAAACCATTATTATTATTATTATTATTATTATATCTAAGCGCAGTGCGCACACCATACATCGCTGCGCGCGCGCGCGGATAGCTGACCCGTAACCTCCATTCACGTCGTCGCTCCGCTCGTCGTATGTGCCGTCGAGGGGCGCAATTTATTAATAAACCCGCCTCTCCGCGGCGCCGCTGCTGCTGCTGCTGCTACTTGCCAGTTTATATACACATACTATATATATTCTTCAAGAGAAGAGCCTGATCAGAGTTGCGCGCGTGCGCGAAGGCTTGCGGCTCATTGCGTGCGTGCGTGTGTTTTTATTTGGCTCCGATTATTCAAGCTCTCTCCTCAGGACAGCAGCAGTAGTAGCAACAGTGGTAGCGTCGTCGCCGTCGGCAATTATGTGCGAGCGAAGGTTCAAGATTCGAGAGAGCTAAGAGAAGGTTGGAAGAGAAGGCGACGACAAGTACCTACGCAGGGGCGTTGTTGTCTGCGTTGCACATCGCGGACCGATCTTTTTCTCTCTTTCTCTCCGATCTCTCATATATATCACAGGGTGGAAGTTGGAAAATATTGAGAGATGGCCAGAGCAAAGCATCGCGCGAGCGTCGACGTCTGTGCCGACTGTGGATCTCCTGGTGAGTTCATCAGCGATGGTTGCTATTAATGATATGGTGTACAGTGAAAGTGGAGGTCTTTTAAATATGATAATCTCGCGCCCACGGTGATTCATCTGCGAGTGTGTGCGTGTGTATGTATGTTGTTGATAGCCGCTATGAAAGATGACTTTTTTTTTCTTGGATTAGGCGCTTTTTTTTGGTTCTATTGTGTGAGGCACTTCTTTGATGCTCCGTTTTGGTTTATTATGAGTGACTGAGCTTGACAGCTCGCTTCTTCTTTTGTTTTCAATGCTGTGTTTGCATACAGTAGTGCAAGTGTATACATGTTTCTTTTTTGATGTTTTTGTTTAGAGCCAGCATGGGCATCGGTAAACAGAGCCATTCTACTGTGCGACGAGTGTTGCAGTATACACCGGAGTCTAGGCAGACATGTATCATACGTCAAGTCTCTGACAAAAGGAGTCTGGAGCACAAACATGCTAAATGTTCGTAATCACCAATTATCTCTCTATTAGCTTTAGAGTGAAAAATTACATTTTACAGTTAGCTGCATTTTAGTTGCAAATTAAAAATATGCATAAACAATAGTATGTATTCAAATTTTATTTTTTTCAATAATCAGTGAATGAATTGTAAACACCTTGCAAAACATTTGCAGAGGTGTGATGTAACATGTAGTGTACAATAATTTGCACCATTAGATGTATAATAATAATAATAATAATTTGCTGTTTTAAAAGTGTCAATGCACTTAGCAGACAATGATATATAGTCGCTCTGTCAGATCAATATCCAAACCTGCATTGTATGTTTCCATTTAATTAGTTCTATTATTACATATACCAAAGTAGAGCAGTCCCTTTATTGAATTAAAGATTTTCTGTCATATCAAGTGTCCCTTATGGAAATGAATACTATTGACAAAATAATTAATTTTCTCATGATAATTTTATTTTATATATTTTAAAAAAGGAATGTGAAATTATAATTTTTTATAGTCAGGTTTTATTTTTTACATTTAAGTTTTGCATTATGTATTACCTTTATTTTTTATGTTAAACACAACCATTTTTGTAGATGGTTCGAACTTTGAATGATAATGGAGCCAACAGTATTTGGGAGCATTCCCTTTTAGACCCCAGTAATTCTAAATTTAGCAGAAGGAAACCTCAGCCAAAAGACCCTTTACAGTTAGTAGCATTTTCTATCCATGTTTCCTGTATTAGATAAGCATCATTGTCATAATTAATATTTCCTTTTTTTCATTATTTGTAGTCCAGTGAAAGCAGACTTTATCAAAGCTAAACACCAAGAGTTAAAATTTGTATTACGTTCATGTAAAGAAGATAATTGCAGTGAGGAAGAACTCAGTAGACAATTGCATAGTAGTGTACGTACCAGCAATTTAGAAACTTCTCTACGTTTACTTGCACAAGGGGCCAATCCAAATTACTTTTACAAGGTAAAAAAAAATGTCATTACCTAACAGCAACAGAATTTATTATTGCTTAAACTTATTACTTAAACTAAAAAAATATATTTACATATCAATAGGAAAAGGGAACAATGCCTTTACATGTTGCTGCTAGAGCAGGACAAGCTCTTCAGTTGGAACTTTTAATAGCTAATGGAGGAAATCCTAGCATGGTTGATTCAAATGGACAAACTCCTGCAGAAATAGCAAAGTAAGAGATATCTCCTACCTCAACCATACTCTCAACCATATATACCTTTTATGGTTACATCTGTTAATGTAAAATACTATTCCAATATAAAATAAATTTTTTTTCATTTCAGATTGGCTGGACATCTGGATTTATCAGAAAGACTTATTGAATGCATGTATGAAGTTACAGATAGACTGACTTATTTTCTATGTAATAGAAAGCCTGATCACAAAAATGGTGAGCATTTAATTATTCCAGAATGGGCTGCAACATTAGAAAGAAGTGAATTAGCTTTTGAAGCCAGGAACAAATTACAAATGGTAATAATCTATTTTATTAATTTTAATGTATTTAAATTAACATCTCAATTTACGAAATAATATCTGTTTTCAGTTACCGAATCATTTATTGGAAGAACTTGCGTCTGACGTTTACGACGAAGTAGACCGACGAGAAATCGATGCCAGTAAGTACAATAACTTTGATATTAAGTTAGTAGTTGTAACAGCCAGGCCCTTGAGTATCTAAACTTCTAATATCAGTTTATTAACAAAGCCATTTAATACAATAAAACGTCGTTTTCGTTCTCCCATTGTATAACCTACCAATTGTTTAACTTGTGAACTAAACATTTTCTTTTCTTTTCATTATCATTCTCATTAAAATTCACTAGAATCTTTGTTAGGATAAAAAAAAATAGTGCTGTCTAGATGGTCCATCTTTCAATGTTATTAACGTGCATGAACTTTTTCAAAATGCTATTCTCAAGGAGAGGTAAGTAAAAACCTTGAATCCTGCTAAAGCAATAACTTAGCTGTCTATAGTTTCATTGTCAGTTTGTATATGTAATGCGTAGCAAAATATAGAATACTAAAAAAAAAATAAAAATAAAAATTAGCTAATAATCATTTAATAAATTTAATAATATTTCAATTTTTCATCTATATGAGCACCTCTAGTAAGAATGTCCCACGCGAAACGAATGTCGCCATGCGAACTTTTATTTTCCTTATCTGCCAAAGCATGAATGTTTAATTTACCATCACGACAATTTATTAGCGCCTGAAAGTGAAAATGCACTGAAACCACGCGTAAGCGTTTATTAGTTAAACTAACAGAGTTTTCTCGATAGTTTGGCTGTCGTCGGCGACTCTTCCCGAACGGTGCATAGTACCATTTCTGCCTATTCATCCACAACTTTCCTCGACGCGCAATCAGGGACGTCAAAAACTAGCGAGATTCACGCCGAAGGAATTCGCCACGCTCATTATCGACATCCTTACCGAAGCTGGTCATAGGCATGCCGCAGCTAATAGCACACCACTACAAGGTAAATATATCTTTAAAATATCATCAATTCTTTATCATGACAATTATATTTCAAATTTCCATTTTTATTTGTTTAAAAACATGATTATATAATGTGAAATTAGAAAAAGAAATTATAAAACAATATATCAAAATTAAAAATGACAATCACATCTCTAATAGATCATACGAATTTTTTTTAATAGATCCAGCTGTATCGACGTTACGCAAGGAACAATTAAGAAGACACGGTTCACAGATGTCGGACGACGAGCCCCTGTACGACAGCGTAGCCTCCGATGACGATTACGCGGCCCTCGCATCGGACAACACGACCGGATTGTCAGCGACGATAGGATCAGATCACGAGGTAAGCACTACGTTTATATCGTCTGTTTAATAGCACATATAGCTACACAGATATACTGCAGATGATAATAGAGTATATATACATATAAACATACACGTGTGCGGCTAATGAGCCGGAACGAATGTGAGAGGAAATACGACTACTTTTATACGAGAGTGAAAGATATGCAGAACGATGTCGATCGATCGTTCGAGTCATTGCTATTACAATTGGTGTAACTTGAACTTAAAGGTACCGGGACTAAAGCAACGACTAAGGCATCAACTGTTCTCGTGGATACTTTGTAGGCAGTGTTACTAGGCAAGTCAAAGGCAGATTAAAAACCAAAAAAAAAAAAAATGAAATAAAAGTGTTTGTGCATGCGCCGCCAATTTTTTTCCAGCGAGAATGATTATATTATACTGTCGCTATCACCATTGTATACATCTGTACGATACTTCGAGATACATGTTTGATGCCTACAACACCACCGTCCCCGTCATCATTGACTTTTGACAATTATATCATTGTTCGCCATTGTTCATCTGTCGTAGAGGAGTTGAACTGCACTCCGTTCATTTTTCATAAGAGCACAATTTTTGCTTTGATAAGAAATGCCCCATTGAATTTGCAGTAAGATTTTTCATGAAAAAAAAACATTTTTTTATATAAATTTTTTATTTTAAGCTTTTTTTTTAAATATATTTTCGTGAAAAGTCTTGGAAAAATAATAAAAGCTGTATTTAAAAGAAAATCATCTTTCCCGTAATCGATGTTCGTTAACGTTTTTAAGTAAACCCCTGAAATGTACGTTATGGTATTTATAATCATTTAAAGAAATAAACGTCCACTCATTTAGCCCATACGCCCTAACCCAGCTGCAATTTGATTTGAAGTATGAAATATAATCCTGGTTAATGTTTCTACTAGACAATAGACAACTCAGTAACACGATAATATTCTTTGCAGAGAACATTGGCTCCGATGGCAAAAGGATTGCCTTCGGTCGTCGAAGTACTGAAGAAGCAGCTAACATTATCGGAATCCACCACGAGAGATTTGAGAGAGGAGATACGACGACTTCAAGTGACCGTTGAACAATTGACACAGGAAAATCGTGAATTGAGAAATGCACTTCAAGTACGTATTCATAAAAGTCGTACCCGTAAAAAAGTGTTATGAATTTGTGTGTAGTTCTGTTTTTGCATGTTTCTCACTTTAAAAAAATCATAATTTTAGGCGCAAGCTAGGTTAAAAGCGCAACCCGAAAGAATAATTAACGGCCATATAGGAGAGCATGACCCAGAATTAGAGCCTGTCTTAGATATTAAATCGTCGCCAACACCAACTAGAGGTAGTCAAAGACCCGCGTCGATGTACGAAACACGAGAAGGCCTAAGAAAACCACCGAGCTTCATCAATCAAGTAAGATTAATATTTCAGAAGAATATTAGAAAAAAGAATGACAGTGTCAAATAACATTTACCGTTGATTTGAAAATTCTAACACGTTAGTTAAATACGCTTGAGAGTAAGCGAATGCTAATTTCGAGAACTTAGCACGGTCATAAAATTAAAAAGCTGCTACCGCTATATAAATAGACCGACTATGAGTCGCCGCATAATGACTCATACCTCAGCGCGAAAGCACTAAATAGAGTAAAATAATTCGTACGACCAAAAATTAATTTATGAGCTATTTTTGCTCTATTTTAAATATTTAGTTGCAGATGCAACAACAATTTTAAATAAAAATAATTTATTAAGTAGTATACGTATTATTGTAACAAATACGCTACCAACTATAATATTGTAAATCTTTCTTTTAGGCAAAACGTGAGACTGAAGGATTACCACGTCCCTGCACGACACAGGGTTTGTGGGAATGTGGCGTACCTAGTCTACCACCCAGTGAGGAAGTCACGAGGCGAACAGAACAAGTGACGAGACGTATCCAGGAGTTGTGGATGGCTATGCAAGATCCGACGCATCGGGAAGCCTTTGTGCCGTGCGCTGAACGCATTAGAGTTGCCGTTGCCGAGCTCGTGGCTATTTTCCCTCAGGTTTGTACATTTTATTGTTTATTATGTACTTTAATTTTATACTGATTAGTATATTATGGAGAATTTAAGTAATCGGATTCCAAAGTCAATTAATAGAATTGTTAAGTAAGATCTTAAAGGTTTATTTTCTACTTCGTATGTGTAAACGATCTTTTATGTTGCAAATCACGTAAAACAAACTTCCTTGTTTCAACTAATGCATCAATGACATCATCAATTTGTTCATAGAATTCTTAATTGCAATGTCATTTCTAAGTGCACTTCAAAACAGCTACTTATATATTTTAACTTTAATTTATTATTATTTATTTCAAAAAATCGTCTTTATTAAAAATTTAACGATACTTAAAAAAATGTATAGAACATGAATATAGTAAATGCTTTCATTGATAAAATAAAAATACCATAAAAATTAATAAAACTATTCATGTTCAGAATCCAGTGGATGACAATATCAGATCCGCTCTCCGCCAGTTAAATGGGAACACAGGCAGACTGCAGGCTGAATGTACTGCCCTTCAGAGATGTACCAGTGACGCCGATCATATGGATCGTTGCCTCCAACAAGTTCGTTCCAGTGCCTATGATATAGCCAAAGCTACCAAACTCCTTGTTACGCAGTTTCAAATATCGTAACTGTTGATGCGCTGCGTCGTTTCACTCCTCGACGTGCGCTAATATATCATCACATCGCAATGAAGTTGCCGGTTGGTTTTTTAATTTGCATATCGTATTAATTTATGAAGTATCTGCGATTGTTTGAAACTTCATTGCGCATTATCCGTGTATTGTTATAACGTATTATTATTATTATTATATATATATTTTAATCGAAAAGATTCTATAAAGTTTTACAAGAGTCGCTATTTTTTAGCAATGATATACGATGAGAGGAATGGATGCTGGAACGTGCTTTGTTAGAACTTTGTAGGCTTTTTTCCACGATAGAATTACGACAGTTGCTGAGACTTGAGATTTCTCTCTATTGGACAAACTGTATTTTGTAAATATACATGTATATTCTTCGAGAGGAATTATTTTTCTTAGGATCAAGCACGGCTTCGAGATCCTAATTTGTTATTACCGATTGCCTCTTGAAGGTACGATCAAGACTGAATTAGCCTTTCTTTGTCTATCGTCCTTTTAATGATTTTAACGTTTTTTCTATACATTCGATGCCAAGATTGAGAGGGCTTCCCTTTTAGTGCATTTTTTACTGCATATAACGGAAAATCGGTTCGAATTTAATCATGAACAATTAGATTTTATAGCATAATTGCTCGTGCAATAACAAAATAGAGTATTCTCTACTCGTTTAAAGTTTTTAAACTTCGTTTTTAAAATGTTGATAATGTAAATCGACCAGTGGCATCGATATCGATGAATTGTTCTACTTAATACCTGCATTTGTTATGCACGTCTATGTACCTCTTAAATTGGTGCTATATTAAATTGGCTTATCAAGCCTTTGTAAAGATGTTACTCGTTGATTGTCAAAAGTTTACGTGAGCGCCCAGAAACTGTCATTCAACGCTAAAATGCGTCTGTTTACATGAAATCCGATGGTCTAACGATTTACATTTAATATGCTGATATTATTAACAATCATGTTCAATCAATACTGTATGAAATATTAACTGTGTATGTGTCCATCCATACGCTTTCATTATCAATTAATTTACACATTATATATTTTGTGTATACTTTTATTTGTACAGTTTATGTATTTAAAAAACAAATGTAACTCGTTTTTACTTCAAAACCAAATTGTAAAAACATTTTAATTGTAATTTACTTTTATGTATATCTATTAATGTTTCGTTTTTTCATTTCGTATATGTATACTTATGTACAAAATAATCAGTATATATTATTGACACAGTAATAAACTTTTTTTTTGAAACTCAAATTCCAAACAGTTGAACGATATTGCGCATTTATTAACCTAACAATTATACCTTAAATTAACGTCTAAATCTTTCAAAACAATTTCGATACTTATTTATATTGATTTATACAAAATTTTGTTAAAAATATTCTTCCCAAATGGGCGACGCCGATGCGAAAGAAGAAACCTCGATCGTTCACACTTATGCATTATGCAAGGTATATAAATGATAAATAAATAACTGTAAAGAAAATAATAAAGCAATCTTGGGAAATTCCATCAAAAGCATACAGACATGCAAGACGACATGAAAGCAGAGGCTATGGAAGTCACTGTAACGGCAGTCGAAAAATTCCCAGAGAGTTATGACAGCGCAGCTCGCATGGTCAAGGAAACCCTTGACAAAAAGTTCGGCGCGCCGTTTAATGTCGTCATTGGCGAACAATATACCTTTAGCATCACGTTTCAGGAGAAATCGATGCTACTTATGTTCACTAATGGCAATGTAGCTGCTCTCATCTGGCGGACTGTTGCTAGTTTCGCTTGATGTCATGTTTATAATAATGAACGAGAAAAATACCGATATTTGTAAGAAGTAATAAATTTATTGAACAATTAAATTACACATTTTTTGTACGAGTAGGCTTGTGCACTTGTATACCCCATTCGATATACATATTATAATGCTGTCGGACGTAGATTCATTTTTTGCTTCTTATTGTATATGTACACGTGCGGGATATCCTCTCGCGTAAATTCTTCAAACTTGATCTTATAAAACGTTATATCATCATATATAGAATATATATATATATTAGAGCTATAGATTTTAGAATATATTATACTTATAATAGGAATAAACATAAATAACATCGATCGTTTCTTGCGATTACGATAACAATTAGGTTCTTTGGATTGTATATTATATGAATTAGTCGAAAAACGATGAGTAGTAGTACAAACTGAGAACGTTAATAATTAATTCTATATAGTTTAGAGGATCTTTATTATCGTTAATCATCAGAATTAGTTTATATTACTTATATGTTTCAGCATTGACGCAATGTTTCATTTAAGGCCCTTGTATCTAAATTCAGTTGGTCGAACAATGGCACTGATTAATTTTTTTTTACTTTTTATAAATTTATCTTTTTTTTTTCATTATTTGTCGAGTACGTATTTCTCATTTATCATAAATAAAGCCTTTCGCATATAAATAACTCGAATTCATTTAGAAAGTTATATTTTGAAATATTTTTATTATTTTAATATCTTTCGGCATTAGGAATTTTTTTTGTCCCATCACATACCTATAGTTACGTATTACAAATTTCTCGTTAGTTTATCCTCCAGAACCTATGAATATATATATACTTTTAAAAATACGAATATGTATATATATATTACTGAATATTAAAATATCTATTTATCATCGTTTAAAATACTCAGTCGAATACAATAATAATAATAATAATTCTCGTGCGGCACAGAATACCTATATATCGTACGGTGCGGTTTAAGAATCATAATAATGGCAGGTTTGGCAAGTTCTGGGTTCTTAGCCTACGGTACAGCGTATATATATAACTAACTTAAGAAAACTTTCTTGGAACGCTCTCAAAAGTCGTAAAATACTTGGGCGTAATTCTTTTTTAAAGCGGCAATAATACTATTCAGAGTTTGAAGAAATTCGTTTGCACTTTTGTTATATATATTCTATTTTCCACAAGGCTGCGCGCTTTTATATTGGCATATCAAAAAGAAAAGCTCGAGAACATAAGCTTCTTATATGTATATAGCGAGGCGTTTGTACTTTCGTGAACCGCTTGTATATACTTATATACCTCTTCCCTCTTTTTTTTTATTATTATACATTCAAAACGAGCTCGAAAAGTCGACTGCAAATCCTTGTTAACTTTGGTATACACTTTTACGACGTATTACAAATAGTTTTAGTGTTTCTGTTTATACTTCATTCGTTTAATATCAATTTTTTTATCATAAAAATCGTTATGTTTAAATTTTCCGCGAAGAAGCCTATTATATCTATATATAGTATTATATATACTTTCAATGTTTAGGACCATTCTTTAAAGAAAAACAAAAAAAAAGTATTAAAATCAAGACTCACCGATCGTCATATTATATATTCTACCCGATAAAATCTAAACATCCGCGCATATATAACAGATCTGCTTGAACACATTCTCTTACGCGGTAAAACTTCGTCAGCGACTAAAAAAGTATATAAGAGGAGAATAAGAGACTAGACTACGCTGACTTCCAGATGCAGATGGCAAGGTTACCCGCGCAATACATGTAGAGTAGATGTTTAAGTTGATAAGTTATCTCAAAGCCGTAACCTTCGCCAACGACGGTATGCCAGGAGGCACCAAACTTCTTGTCCATCGTCTCCTTGATCATTCGTGAGACTGATTCGTAATTGTCAGCGTACTTTTCAGCTGCTGTTACGCAGAGTTCCATCGCTTCCTGCTTCATCTCATCCGTCATGTCGCATTTCTGTGATTGAAAAATTATTATATTTATATATAATTCGTCATATTTTAACTTACTAGGAGAGGTCACGGCTTCCGGATCACGGATTTTGCTCAAACTTTGAGGTATGTTTTTAGATGCTAAAATATGAAGAACGCTAGAATATTAGACTCTAACGCTTTGATAAACTTGAGTTATCGATAGGTGTAGCTGTATTTGAAAGAAATACTGAAAAAATGCTCTGATTCATTTGTTTATTGGTTAATCCAAAAAATCCTTATATATAATAGTAAAAGAAGAAAATAAAACTAGAGATTACAAGTTTTACGCTGCTTTTTTGAGAATTAAAAAATATTAAATATATCAAAAGTTATGAAAGTTTAAAGTTAAGCAACGTAAATGCATCAAAATATGTATACAGTTAAAGCTTGTCAATTTATCAATTTTTGTTGCTTACCTTTAAATTTTCATAACTTTTGACATATTTAATATTTGTGAATTCTGAAAAAAGCAATGTAAAACTTGTAATCTCTAGTTTTATTTTCTTCTTTTACTATTATATATAAGGATTTTTTTGGATTAACCAATAAACAAATGAAACAGAGCATTTTTTCAGTATTTCTTTCAAATACAGCTAAACCTATCGATAACTCAAGTTTATCAAAGCGTTAGAGTCTAATATTTTAGCATCTAAAAACACCTCAAAGTTTGAGCAAAATCCGTGATCCGGAGGCCTTGACCTCTCCTAGTTAGCGCGTGTTCAATCTTATAATCGCATAAAGTATATATAACACCGTAAAAAATCATGCGTGCTGGTATACTACTACACTGATGGCAAAAAATTACAAGATTTTTCAAGGTAGACGCTTACAGCTGCCGATTTATTAAATGGTATAAAACGTATCGCTTGATATTACACAGCTGACATAAATGTCTCGGGAAGTTTCGTTATTATACAAATAGGCAAAAAAAAATAATACAGGTCTCGCGTGTCTGTATCTCTTGCTATACACACAAATTGGTTGAATGGAATCAACATATCGTCAATGCGATTTTAGTCTAATTTTAGTCTAACAGTCTCGTAGCACGCTAACTACTTGTTCTCCGCTGCAGCTGAACTAATTTTTCTGATTTCACGAGTTATATACTTACAGCTTGTCCCGCACGCGAAAAAAATATGTTTGCGTCTAAATATAATAGTTCTGGCTTTGATTTCGGTGCAATTAAAGAAGTTTTTATGGATTACGAATCTGTAAAGCTTAGTTTTAATTTATCGCTGCAATGTATACTTAAAACGTGAGGGTTCTTTAGGCACGACCGCCCCGGGAGGGCCTTATATATTCATCAGAGAAAAAATGATGTTTATGGATTATTTCGATGAATTTTAAATGGATCTTAATGAAATTTTGCCCAAACATTTGCCTAATTGTAAGGAGGATCCAGTTTCAATTCCAGAGATATCCATAAAAAAAAACATAAAAATTCCAGTAAAAATAAAAATCGTGAAAAGTCGAAAAAAAATCGATTTTTAAACGTGACGTATAAAAAATAAATTTTCAGCACATGTCCAATACACTTATCTGATAAAATATAAGTATCTCCTCAGTAATGCGGTCGTGTCTTTAATATAAAAACGAAGTTTTTACATAGACCCCCTAGTTTTATCGTGGAAACAATTAATTAGAGTTTGTGATCTACTACGATTTATGCCTAATTTGTAACACTAAAAAACAAAAAAAAAATAATACGCATATTAATAAGTTTGTATCCCGTTTATAATAAATAATTATGTAAAACAGATGATTAATTTTTATACTTTTCGCGATCCGCGTATAGAATGCAATTTGGCTATTACTGAATATCTGCATGATTAGTATAATTTGGCTTCGTTTCCTGATTGCTATATAAGCGCGTTTAATAGTCCAATTTCATTCATTCACAAATTACGACAACAAGAATCTAATAGATTAAATGCTTTACATAATTCTTTACCGTTGTTCAGCATTAAAAATTAACTTGTCGCAGGGACGTCATAGAATCTTAAAAATGCATATTAGTTGTTTCTGAATGATATATGTAAATTACTGTCAGTATAAAAAGCTACATAGCAACGTGACTATAATACAAAAACGTAATTATATTCCACAAATAGAATATACGTTTACCAAGCGTTCCTTAAAACTAGCCACAATCAGCATGCCACTATATTAGAAAATTACCCCTTGACTAACGCGTAGCTATCCGAGCAGTAATTGTAATATTTCAACAACAAGAGTTAACATAAATCTCCCATCTCGTATACGAAAAAAATCGAAACATCATTAACGATATATCAATTAACACAAGAAGCCAACACAGCCACTCAATTACTCCCACGTCTCATCAATTATCCTCCCAATTAAAAAGACATTCCATTCCGTATATAGCAAACCCATAAGAAATTTCTCATCGTATATACCGCAAACAAGTATCCTATCCTCGCGTCACTTTGGAATTAAGTTCGCGCGCACCTATACCTTCGTTGTATATACGCGGAAAGAGCTGCAACTCAATCTCCTCTGCTCATTTTTCCCTCTCTTCCTCTCTATATACATCTACATAACATAACACACAACACGCATGTATACCGCGCGTATATACCGGCTAATGTAACACTATATCCTCGCGCCGTCCTTCGTTCCTGCAGGTGCACGTATGTTATAACCGTGTGCTTCTCTCTTTCTCCCATCTATCTCTCATATTGATCGCTCTCGTCACTATTCTCTTTGTTTACCACGCGCTCGCTTCCCCATAAATACACCGACAACCCTCGTATATATATATATATATATATATATATATATATATATCTACACACCAAACTAAAAAACCTTCTAATATACTCACACGACAAAGGGGATAAGTATGCAGGATCTTGACGACATCGTCGTTCTTCTTCACCTCCGTCATGGTTTACACTCGCACTACTCGTATGTTGTGCACACAAGGTGTATGTTATAAGCTAAAATCTATCAGTATATACAGAGAGCCTGTGGAGGTACCGTCCCGCCTCGTTGGAATGCCGAACGGGGATGCCCGTGGACAGGCGCGCAGCGCAATGCATGCCGTGCAGGCATGTGCGCAAAGCTAGCTCTGCCTGCGGTGTTGTGTGAGTCATGGATAAACGGCGGCGCGTCGCGACGCCCCGTCGCCGACGACGACGACGATGAAGAATATAGATAGAGGAGGGGTTGTGTATTAGTAGACGGAGGGTGGATGCTGTGGGGGATTGGAAGGGGGATGGGTATATGAAAGGGGCCACGATGTATATACAAGTTTATGGAATTTTATATGGGATTTCGGTGATGGGCAGCTGTTGCGGGTTGGTTGGAAAAAATGTGTATAAATGATTGTTTTCCTTTTTGTTTTAGTGGATGGGTTATTGGGAAAAGATTATTGTCGGTTGACTTTATTTTTTATGCGGTTGTGAGATTAAGGTTCAAGAATAATTTCTTGTTTTTAAAAAGTTGTAGTGTAATTTATGTAATTCATCTGTAGGTTTTGATGGGTTTTATTTTATTATTTATGATATGTTTAGATATAAAACAATGCAATATCGTAATTGTGTAAATATATATATATAAGATTATACGTCAGTGCGAAATCGATCAGATTTATCAAAAAGAAGAGTCATTTTAGAATTATTTATGATGCTCGTTGATAAATGTTATGAAAGTCAAGTTTAAACGTGAAAATTTAGAAGTGATATAAGTATATACATTTTTTGCATTTATCAAATAACAATCAGATCGTGTAAAATCACACGTATTTCATTCTTTTGCCCGATCGAAGATAATGAAAATTTATCTGTACCTATAATTGGTTTTATCTCAGTAAAATTTTTAAAAATAAGCAATGGAAAAAGGAAACATACAAAATGCATTTTGGAGTGGAAAAATGTACAAACTATTAAATTCTTTATTGTATTTATATATTAATGAGGATTAATAATTAATGAAATTTAATTTAAAAATTATTCCGTTATAATTATAAATTTTTTTTAAATACTAAGTTGTTTTTATGTAATTGCAATTTTTATGTCGGAACGATGAAGACTGTTTTTTTTGTCACGATTATTCTATAACGTGTAATTACTGTCAATATATTTTGTTTGTTTTTTAATTTTTTTTAATTATTATGTATGATTATAAATAACAACGAAGACAGTAATTAACTTTTCACGTTCAAAACGTTGTATCGGGATTGTATATGGGTAATTAAAAATGTTTAATCAATATTTTGTAGTACCTTAGGACTTATTTATTCAATGCCATTGCAAAATAGTATTGCTAAGTGTAATGATTAATAAATTAAATCAATTCAGTTTATTATTATTACTAATTATAAAACAATAAACAACAGTAAAAATATGGATTTCAACATCATTCGACTACCAAATTTTTATAAATTTTTTATATTTTATCGTTTCTTCTTATATATAACTAGTTTTCTGTTTAATTATTGTTTACGCTACTTTATTATCCTGACATATGCAAACAAACGTGCAATTGGAAGTTTCACGTGCATTAGAGTATGAGGAGGGAGGTGGGATACGGAGTCCGATAACTACGTCACTGCGCCCATATGCGCTCAGGCCGAGTCACACTGTTTTCAATCGCGAACGAACGTTGAACTTGTGCTTCGAAATGTGAGGAGTGTTTTAATAAAGACAAATTTCGAAAAACTAAGTTTTCTTTTTATTGCAAACGACGACTTAAATTATAGAAGGAATTATTTGAAGGATCATTTTATTTTCTTACGAATAACGACGAAAATAGTGCGACAAGTGTAAACGTCAATTTCCGAATTTTTCCATTAGATTAAGCAAAAATTTTTTAAAAATTTTTAAATTAGAACAGCTAAATTTATAGTCTTTACTGGGAAACCATGGCGTCGCGATTCAGCGGAGCTTTACAGCTTACAAACTTGGATGATTTCATTACACCCTCGCAGGTTAGAAAATGGAAAATGACGTTCTGCTATAAAGTATTTTCGAGCGCGAAATTCAAATAATAATGTTGTTATTTTAGGAATGCATCAAACCTGTAGAGATTAAAAAGAACAAAAGCAAGTCTGGAACTAAGATAAAGATTCAGGATGATGGATCTTATGCTGAAGCTCTTGAGGTAACTTGTATAAACTAGGCTTTTACAATGCTGCACTTCAACAGAATTTTAAATTAAATATTTTCATTTTTAGGGTGGTCCATTAACTAAGCTACAAAAAGTGGAAATCACATTAGCAGATTGTTTGGCTTGTAGTGGATGTATCACTTCAGCTGAAAGTGTTCTTGTTACACAACAAAGTCAAGAGGAACTTTTGAGAGTATTTAAAGAAAAAACTGAAAAACAAAAGGTATTCGTACTTGCTTGTATTAAAAAAAGTTCAGTTTTTTTAATAACAGAAATTAACTTCTTACATTTCATTAATCTATTTATAGCTGGGTGAAGAAAATGTTAAATTCATAATAGTGAGTATGTCTGTACAACCAATACTTTCTTTGGCCGAAAGGTACAAGCTCACACCAGAAGAAGCTGCACTTAAATTGTCTGGTTATTTTAAAAGTATGGGTGCTGATATGGTCTTAGACATGACAGTAGCAGAAGATCTATCATTAATAGAATCTGCCAAAGAATTCATCGAGAGGTACAAAGCTGCAAAGGAAGGTTCTAAAACTCAACTCCCTATGTTAGCCTCTTCATGTCCAGGTAGAGTGTTTATTCATTTTATATCATTTTATTTAAGAGCTATTTTTATTAAATAGCACAAACTTTTCTGACTTTATACTACTATTTCATTTGATTCTAGGATGGGTGTGTTATGCTGAAAAAACACATGGAAATTTTATACTACCGTATATTAGTGTAGCAAAGTCTCCACAACAAATAATGGGATCATTAGTCAAATATCACATCGCTAATATAAAAGGCATGTCTCCAGAACAAGTCTATCACGTTACATTGATGCCTTGCTATGATAAGAAACTTGAAGCATCAAGGGAAGATTTTTATAATAGCTTAAAAGAAACAAGGGATGTAGATTGTGTCATTACAGCAAGTAAGTATATCATTTTATATTTTCAAATAACATATTTGCTTTACAAATATTAGAAGTTTGTTATACAATGCACACTTTTCAGTTGAACTTGAACAAATGTTAACATTACAAGAAAAAACTCTACAAGATTACGACACAGACAAGATTGATAAACCATTTCAATCTCAAGAAGAGGAGAATGATAAAATTCTACTGGGTCATCAGGGTTCTGGTTCAGGTGGCTATGCAGACTTCATATTTCACTATGCAGTAAAGAATTTATTCCAGGAAACAAATGCAAAATTAGAATATAAGTCTTTGAGAAACCCAGATTTCCAAGAAGCAGTTTATGAAAAAGATGGTGAAGTAGTTTTAAGGTTTGCTATAGCTAATGGATTCAGGAATATACAAAATCTTGTTCAAAAATTAAAACGTGGAAAAAGTCCATATGATTATGTAGAAGTAATGGCATGTCCAACTGGTAGGTTTGCAATTCTTTTTCTTTTTGTATTTATGCATTAAATAATAAGATTAACAAAATATAAATTAATCATTTCAGGGTGTTTAAATGGCGGAGCTCAAATTAGATCTCAAGATGGTATGCAACCTAGAGAATTAGCTTTAAAATTAGAAAATGAATATCAAAAACTTCCTAAAAGTGATCCTGAAGGAAACCAATCAGTTCAAGATTTATACAAAACATGGCTTGAAGGAGAAAATTCTGATAAAGCTGAAGCTTATCTCCATACACAATATCATGAAATAGAAAAGATGAATGTTGCTATATCTATAAAATGGTGATATCTGTATCTTGTATGTACTTATACACTTTGCAGTACTTACATTGTAAATACATATTGAACAATTATTTTAATATTTTGGGTAAAAGAAATAAACTGTAAATAGATCATATAATGTATATTACCAATAAAGATATTTACAAATCAATTCAAATTTGTATGACTATAACATATGTATTACAATAACAACTTATATTTAGAAAGTATCATTCATAATAACAAAAATAATTTTTAAAATAATTAATTTGAATTACAAAATTTTATAACTAACATATATAAGTATTTGTGAAAAAAGTTATAGGTAAAATTGACAGAAACATACTTTATGAATTTCGTTTTTTCAAACGAATATTGTCTTCTATGGTTCATTTAGAGAAGTGGTTCATTTATGGCTGACTTCCACGTTTCACAGCGATTTATTTTTATATGACTTTCTTAATTACAGGTAGATATCAGTGAAATACATTTATTGCTGATAGTAAAGAATATGCTATCACTTTAAATTTATGATGATTGTATTTATTTACAGTTAAGAAGATGCATTCTTAAGAAACAGCATTAAATTACATCACATTGGTAACAGTTTGTACATGTGACAAATTAAAAATAAAAGTGAATTACAATAATAGTAGTGATTTTATAAAAAAGAGTAAAACATAAAGAAATATCTTTTAGACAAATAAAACTTAACCATTAGTTATTTTAAAAAAATGTAATAACAATTTATTTTATGGCAATAGTGCATTCTTAATCAAGATCACATGTACAAGTAAACATACATTTTACAAGCATACTGTTTCCAGAGCCTTTCATATTAAATATTTAACAAAAGTCTCATGATGCCAAATAACGCAGTAGCTTCAATTTTTTTCAAGTACTGATGTATATAAATTGTAAATACACTTGCAATTTATAAGTATCCTGCCAAATTTCTACTGAATGTAGATGTATAATATTATATCAATATTTTAACAATTAATAATTTAATCTGAATAATTTCACACGTACAATAAGCAACATTTGTGCAAATATTTTCAAAATTCATTCATACCACAAAATTTTAATTTATGTTATGCTAGTTATGTTTTACATGAACACCATTTCGTTATAAACTTTTTTCCATTTATGAAACAGTCAAGTCAACTGTATTTAAACATTAGTAAACAAAGTTTTCCATCAGGCATTTAATTGATTGGCTTACAAAAATTTCAGAGAGCAGTCAACCTTGCTAATGCATACTTGAAATTCCAATTTTTTTAATTCATAATTGCATAGTTTATTGCATTTAGAAATTAAAAAAATAATTCATAGAGCATCAAAATTAATAAATGTCAGTTTTAGTTAAACTTGGACTATCTAGAACTTTGGTTATTATAGAAATTTCCATTTCCATTGATTTGTTCTTTGGAATTATTTAAATTTACATCTATGTTTGTATTATCTAGTACAGTTTCTTTTATATATTCATTTGACTCATCATTTTTATCATTTGATTCTTTCTTTTCACAAGATTCCATCAACCAACCTTGATTACTGTCCACTTCGCGCGTTACAACCAGAAAAAGTTCCTTTTCTTTACTTTCTATTTGTTCTTTTAAATAAGTTAATAAATCACTATCCTATTAGTAAAATGGATATTATTAGTGTTTGAACCATTGAGTGCTGTAATGAATAATTAATCAAAATAAGCATATATTACATACCTTCCCAATTAACTGAGGAGAGTCAAGCTTGGAATCCAAATTATAAAAGGCACCGTCAATCTTTTTTAATGCAATCCAGTGACGTCTTTTTAGTGGTAAAAGTACAAAACCTAATTTGTATTCTGTTGGAACATTCAAGATAAAGCCTTCAATGTTATCAAGTCGTAAGCAATTTGGATCCCTATTAACATAAAATATTTTTAGAAAACTCATTTAAAAACACAATGCATGCTTTGATATGTTTTAAAACATCTATACTGACTTTCGTTTATCAAACCAAACAGCTTCACAACCCCTCTTTTGTAAAGCTGCCATAATAACGTTTATGTCATAATTGCCAAATCCAAGTAACGACTTATGTGGGTTTATCCAAACATCAGGACTTAAACTGTAACATATTTGATCTAGCTCTTGCTTACTAAATCCTCTCTCTTGAAACAGGTTGTTTAGTGCATGTAAAGCACATAGTTCTTTCACCTTGAAAATACACAAACATTTATAAGCTTATGAAATTTAAAAAAAGATTCTGACTCAGCTTCAAAGCTTTGTCTATTCATTATATTTCTTGGTACAAATAAACTATCCAATTTCTAAAAAAATTACATAAATTGTCAAAATATCATTACATTTATTTTATAAACTATTTTTCATGAACTCAAATGAATGAAAACTCTGTAGCACATCATCAATGAAATTATAATTTCTTTGATATGAGAATTAATTTTACTCACAGAAATCAAGTATTAAATAAGTGATTATGATAATGGCAAAATAGTATTGAATTATTTATAAATTTAGTCGATCGCGACATTGAACGCTAATTCTAAATTTATGCCCGTGAGTTTTGTTACAACATAAAAAAAAAAGAGCACACGATGTAATAACATACAATCAGCATTAACCTGTCGCGTAATGAACCCGACACCAAGTAAACAAATTCGATATAACTTGAAAACAATATCAGAGGTCGTGAAAAAAATTAAGTACCTGACGCTCATGGTAAATAGACCCAGTCATACCAGTTGTCGTACCCGCTACCATTGCACCGCAGAGATGATGCACCAGCACTACATAACTCGTCTTCTGTCCCGTGTTATATACACGAAAAATCTAGGAAAACCTCGGAACAGCTGTAACGAGCCGCGCGAACGTTGAAGTATATAGACTTCAATGAATGAAGACCAGCTTATACCCAGAACCTTAAGACGCGCGGCGGGCCATTCGATCAGTATATTTACAGTTGGCTCACGTAAATTTTTTATTAACCTCTCAACCCCGGAACATTGACAGCTCGAGTACTATACTCGACTGATGACTATAACACAGCGTGTACCTATGTTTTTCTCCTTCGAGCTGCTCGCTCTCTCGCGGGTCTAGGATTTATAAGCTTATAGTAGCGCGAAAACTGAGCTGACAATGAAAGGAGGGGGGGAAAGAGCAAGCAGCAGCCGCCGACGACGCACTGTAGGTTGTATAGGTATATTTTGCGGCCGAGCGCGGTGTCTATATATATGTCGATGGTATGTGGTCACGGTGATGAACTCGATCGGTAAAAACGAATTTTTGTTATTAATTTTCATTAATGACGGTCCAAAAATTTTGCTTAATTTTTTAATGTGGAAAGACGGTCTTTTCTTCAATTCGTCACAAAAGGTCGCCTTTTTTTAATAAAAATATTTTACTAATTTAAATGGTTATATGATGTCATTGTTAATTTATTACCGTTATCAATAATTATACAGAAATTGATAAACATTAATAAATCTAATAAAAAAACTAAAAAAATACCTTTCATTACCTATATAACTGAAGAAATGCCGTCTTTTTTTTTCAATTCGTCACAAAATATCGTCTTTTTTAATAAGATTATTTTACTAATTAAATGCATTATTAATTTATTACCCCTATCACTAATTATTCAGAAATTTATATTCTTTTTTATTTTATACGTCAAATTTCATTTTTCTAATAAAAAAAAAATAATTAAAAAATCTACTCTTATCGCCTATATATAACTGAAGAAAGACGGGCTTTTTTCCATTTGTCACAAAAAATCGTCTTTTTTGCATATAAGAATAAATTCATAGTATAAAAAAGTGACCAAGTGGCACTGATCGATCATAGGACCGTTAAATGACCATTTTCTTTTGCCGACCGCGTCACTTTTCACCTTTATTTACAAACAATGCGTGCATACCCAGCGATGCCGGCTATAAAGTACAGATTACAGAACAGAAGTGCAAATCCAGCATAGCTATTTAGATCAGCTAGAGGTCATCAACCAGTGAAACATAATATTATTCGTGAGAGATTTTGTCGGTTTCTTTTTCTCTGGTGCAATTGACACATCCTCGGTAAAATCATGGACAACGCACCAGTGTCGAAGATTATAAAGAACGCATCCCTAAAGGGCAAGGGAGAAGAGAATGATGAGCCGAAGAAAAAAAGTCGCAGAGACTGGCACGAGGCTAAAGAACTCGAGGAGGCCAGGAAAGCCGGTACTGCACCAGCCGCCGTCGATGAAGAGGGAAGGGATATCAATCCTCACATTCCACAGTACATAAGTGAAACCCCTTGGTACATTGGAGCATCCGTAAGTCATGTGTTTGTATTGTTTACGTTACATGTACACGTTACATGTTAAACAATTATTATGATCAACACAAAACATTTCTTCTTAATATGAATAAGTGTTTAGAAAAGCTAATTTTATTTTATTTACTTTCACGTAGGGTCCAACACTCACGCATCAACGATCACAACCAGAGAAGCAAAAGGAATTTAGTAAAATCGATCAGTGGTACAACAGAGGTCAATCAAACAAAGTAGCTGTAAAATATCGAGAAGGTGCTTGTGAAAATTGCGGAGCTATGGGACATAAGAGAAAAGATTGTTTGGAAAGACCACGAAAAGTATTGGCTAAATTTAATAATGCTAATATTGCACCAGACGAATTTGAACAACCCAATCTAGTGCTTGATTTTGATGGAAAACGGGATAGGTAAATTTTTAAATTAAAAATAAAGTAATTACTATGAAAAACTTATTTTTTTCAAAATTAAATTTATCTTTTTAATAAATTAAGTTATTACATTCATATATTTTGTATAAAATAGGTGGGCAGGTTATGATCCATCGGAATATAAAACTGTTGTTGAAGAGCATAAAAAAATGGAAGAAGCTAAAAAGCAAATGCGAGCAGAAAAACTTAATTCTAAAGAAACAGAAAAAGAAAATCAACAGGATTCTGATGCTGATGATAAATATGTTGACGAAGTGGATATGCCTGGTACAAAAGTTGACAGTAAACAGCGAATCACTGTAAGAAATCTCAGAATAAGAGAAGATACAGCTAAATATTTGAGAAATCTCAACCCAAAGTCAGCTCATTATGATCCCAAAACACGATCTATGCGTGACAATCCATATGCTGGAACTGAAAAAGAGTAAGTTATATTTTGTTTGTCATATTAGTTATAGAACATATTATGTTATTTTGAGCCATTTACTAAATTTTTCTTAAAAATATTTTTAATTATTTTACATTTATGAATGTTTAGAGTTGATTACAAAGGTGAAAATTCAATACGATTCACTGGTGACACACAAAAACATGCAGAAGCTCAGCTCTTTGCTTGGGAAGCTCGTGATAAAGGAGTGACAGTTGATTTATTAGCAGATCCTACAAAAGCCGAATTATTAGAAAAAGAATTTGACAAAAAGAAGCATGAACTTAAGGATAAAGCACGAAATGCTGTTATAGAGAAATATGGGGGTGAAGAACATCTTCATGCTCCCCCATCAGCACTGTTATTAGCTCAAACAGAAGAGTATATAGAGTATTCTCGTACTGGAAATGTAAACTTTTATGCAATAGAAAATATTTTACTGATATTTTAATAAAATTAAATAATAATATAATGAAATATTTTACAGATTATCAAAGGTCAAGAGAAGAAAATTATTCGCTCTAGATATGAAGAAGATGTTTATGTTAATAATCATACCTCAGTTTTTGGTTCATATTGGAGAAATGGACAATGGGCTTATAAATGCTGTCATTTATTCATAAAAAATTCTTATTGTTGTGGAGAAGCAGGTAAGCGTGCTGTTAACGAAGCTGAAAAATACAGTAGAGGTTTATGTTACAAAGACGAAGACAAAGAAGAAAAAGTAGAGCATGAACATGAAGAGAAACAAGAAAATAAGAAAAAGAAAAACAAAGGGGAGAAAAAAGAGAAAAATATAGTTGAAAGTATAAACGAAGCTATTTTAGAAAGAAGAAAGAAACATGGTTACAATAGTATGTATGATATTAAAGAACCTACAGAAGAAGATCTAGAACAGTATCAAAAGAAACGTCTAAGAGAAGAAGATCCTATGACTGAATTTATAAATGATAATTAAGCATTGAGGAATTATTTATTAACTAATTTACATTTAATTTTAGATAATGCATATCTTGTATGCACAGATTTGTTTTGTTTGTTTAAAATTAAAAAGTAAAATTAATTTAATGAAATTGTAATAGATAATTTAAATTCTAATATTGGAATACCAAAAAAAATAGTAATTGTGTAATTCACATGTGATAGAGGTATGAAGATTTATTTATCTAAACAAAGACTCTGTAAATATTTATACAAAACTGTAAATATACTTATTTTTTTATGTATTTTTACTACACATAACATTTTATAATGTACATATATTTTTTATAATTTCTTATTTTTTAAGACTAAGAAATTGGGTGTACAAATGCTATATTGTTAATGTACAATAAAAATAACTAGTTTTTCTAATTTTGTTGTTCTATTATTAAGTATAGCCAATTCTATCCTAAAATTAACAACATTTAATATTAAAAAAATAATAATATTCTTTATAACGTAATATCATCAAATCTCCAAAAAAAAAAATAAAAGAAATGTTTATAAGAATAAGGATGGAAATTATTTATGTAGTTATTTATTTAAGCAGCTAATAACAAAATATGAAAATTACTGAGGTAATAACAAGATAATATAAGTTAGTATTAGTCTTACATTTTCTGATTCTTTGAATGAAAAAATATGATCGTAATAGGTAAAGACAAATTTAGGATTGAAATGTTGTTGCCAATTATTGATAAATTATTGATGGAATTTGAACGTCGAAGCATAGAATATGCAGCTAAATTTAATAGATTTGGATTTATTAGTAATATCTTAGATATAGATGAAGGGATTGTAATAAAAAATTGTGAAAAACTATGTGACAATTATAATCCAAACGATTTTAATGCATCTGTTATGGCACCTGAATTTATTTATTTTAAATTATACGTGGAACCAAATTCTAAGCTCAATGTGGCAATTAAATAATTAATTAAGAAGATGCACCGCAGATATCGGTTTTTTCAAATGTTGAGCTAGCTATGCCAACTATAGCCATTTTCTCGATTAGTTTCGGTAAAAAATGATTTTCGAAGTACCATAACACAAAAAAATAGATGAATATAGTATCATGTGCATCGATTTTGATGACATTATTAGCGATTTTGTATAAAAAAAAGTAAGAAAAAAACATTATAAATGAGATTTATAGGGTATTTTACATTCTTGTCTTCCTTAAATTTAAGTAAACGCCTTTGTATAAGAAAGAATTTTGTATTGAAGATATTGAATTTTGAATCCTCATAGTGAGCCTCATCCGTACTTAGGGCCGGAGACTACTATATACGTTGATCTAACTCTGGATATACGTACATATAAAAAAACGTTTGCAATAAATCGATTAGAAGAAATTAGTGAGGAAATTAATAATACTGCCAAATGGAGATAGGAAATATTTGGTAAAGCAACCATCACTGGTTTTTAGGTCCAGTCTTTCTTCGTGAAAATTAAAACGCGTGGCTAATTGAATATAAAATACAAAATCGAAATAAAGTGAGATAAGTACCTCGCAAAAATACTCGAAAACCGAACGAATCTCGATTGCTCAATTTGAAAGAAAATTGTTACATTGTGGTCTTGTGGTTTTGTTGGACTCTTTTGATTAATAGTGGGTTTATTCAATATTTTTAATAGAGTAAATTATTATAGTTACAGAAAATGATACAAATTAAATATTTAGTTCAAAAAGTTTATATTTTATTTTAGTAAAAATGATTTATTTAAATTAACAAATATAATAAGTATTTATTTCCATCATAATTGCAGTGGTCCACTTATAAATCTATTGCGACAAAGAATAAAAATTTAATTTAACCACTTTTAAATAACTCAAAAAAAAAAATACTTTGAGTTCATTGTTAAGCCTTGTGAATAAGTAAATTGTTTATTTACAATTTTAGCGCTAAGCGCTATAATATGTGAGATATATCTTTTTAATCAATGATCTTATATAAATTATCTTTGCATAATAAATCAATTAGTTTCCACATTACTACAAAAGTAATTATCATTAGATAATCTAGTTATATTGAATCCGCCATGTATATGCAATAAAAAAAATATTTCAAATCAAACAGATTTTGATGATTGTTAACTTTTCTTGTACTCAATTCGTTCGACCTTCACTTCATCACCAACTAATTGATATACATATGTAACTACTGTAGAGCTTTGAATGTCCATTAAAACAAATGAAGGAATCACAGACCTAAAAATAAAATGTATAAAATGCTATGTATAATTCTATAAAAGTCTCATTAAGGTATAGTTATATCATCCTTACGTATCCAATGGATTATAAGCTCCAGTTGCAGAACCAGGATTAATATAAAATTTGTTTTCATGTTCATAAGCTTCAAACTTATGTGTATGGCCAGTTATCAAAATATCAACATCTAATTGTCGTTGAATTAAAGCTAAAGCTTCTGGATCACCCCAGGGTACAACTTGATGACCATGAGATAAGCCTATTCTAAATTGCCCTACTGTGACTACTTTTTGTTCTGGATAATTGAGATTCTAAAAGTAAAAAGCCCAACTTAATTATTCAAAATTCAAATAAATTAATTAACATTTCAAAAACAATAAAAATATACCTCATCAAAGTCTCCTCTTACTATATGGACATCATTTGCCAAAGTCTTTAAATAATCATAAGATTCTTTTGTACACAGATTTCCTGTACACAGTATATGTTGAATCCTACCAGGTACAAGAAGTTTCTTGAACTTGTTTGGTAAGCTACTGCATCGATGTGGAATGTGTAAGTCTCCCAGAACTAATACAAGCTAAAAAGTAATTAAATATTAATTTACTTTGTGAAAATATTATAGGAATGTGTTCTACAAATTGCGTAAATAACTGTAAGGTCAAATTAATTTCATTGAAGTACAGTTTCAATGTACAGACCAAAAAAAAACAAAAACAAAATTTCATCAATCATTAATCATTTCCACTTACAGTATATGCTTATAAATATCAAATAAATAGAACTAAAATAAAAACAAATTAAAAACGCATTGTTGCACATACGGATACAAAGTTAATTTAATAAAAGTTATCCTTAGGTTATGTATCATACTCCAAAATGTTTGCTATTCACAGTAATATGTATCAGTTTCACAAAAATTTTATTTACCATTGTTAAAGATATGTGGTACGCTGAGTATGGTTAAAAAATAGCTTTTGTCGCTAATTTTAACAGGAATAATTCTAAAATTTGCAATTCAATCCATGGAAAATATTGTTGAAGTGTCAACTGTTCGGAAGTGGGAGTGACAACTATTCTGCAGGACCTAACCGTACCTTATCAGTCGTCCATATGCGATTTTTCCGGTCTCATTTTCGTTTACAGGCGGGAAAGAATATTACTGAAAATGATTTTCTATACCTGACGGAGCAGTACTAAATATTGTGATCTCTCAAAATTTCTTTGTATTTTTAAAAGTCACCGGGACGTGTATGACCAACCATGAAATGTGTCGTATCAGGTGGAAATATAAAAAGTTAGTTGAATTGCTTATGCTTTAAGGTTATATTTACGGTGCTATAAAAATTCAAAATATTTTAGAAAATACTTTGATGATAAGAGAATTTTGTGAAATCACCATATGTAAAATTTTATTATTTTAGTTCTTGCAAGAGCAATACAAATGCTCTCGAAAATTGGAGAGGAAATGTTTGTAATGCCACAAGAAGACTGTTTATCATTTAGATCAGTTAATGGACATAATTCAGCATTTATTGATGTGACATTTCATGAAAATTACTTTTCTTATTACGCATATGAAGATGTAGATGAAGCTGATGCTCTTAAATGTAAAATACTTATTCGAGTGAGTTGTAGAACTTGTTGTATATTTTACATTACATTAGTATATGTTTATAGTACTGAAACATTTTCTTTACAGAGTGCTTTATCAGTATTTAAAGCTCCTAGTTTATTGGATAGACAAGTGGAATCTTGTCATATACAATTGGAATCCGATTCTGACACATTACGGTTTATTGTGAAATACAAAAATAGTATTATAAAAACTCACTTGTTGCCTATATTAGACACTGAAACAATAAAAGTAAGTATAACACAATTATTTATGATAATTGTGTAATATAATCGAGCAAAATTGGTTTCCTAGGCAAATTATAAAAAGGATGGAACAGCAAATCATTTATGTATTCAACCTCGTGTGATGAATGATGTTGTTCAAAATTTTCATCAGAATTTAGTGGAAATAACTATTGAAGCACAACAAGAAAAAGCTCTTATAAGAAATTATATTGATGATAACTCTAGTAAGTTTTTGCTGTAATTTTAAATCGTTAATTTAAATTTATATAATAAAATATTCAAAAATTGTAGATATATCTAATGAAACTCGAACACAACTTGTTTTTGGTGTGGGAGAATTTGATGAATATCAAATTGAGTCTGACACAACCATTACATTTTGCTTAAAAGAATTGAGAGCAATTCTACATTTTGCAGAAGCTCTTGCACAACCTATTGACTTATATTTTGATCGCCCAGGAAGGTGATGAAATTGAAATATATTAAAAATTTCTTTATTAATAGTACTGACACATAAAAATAAAATGTACTTTTAGGCCAGTTGTATTTATCTGTAAATCAACAACATTAGAAACAAACTTAGTTCTTGCAACACTTAATCCAGACACTGATAATGCAACACAAAGTACTGCTTCCACAAGACCAAATCCAGTTCCTAAAAAAGCTCCAACTAAAAGAGCACCTGCTAAATCAAAAGGAGGAGTTAAATCATTTACTAAAAAAGCTTTGAGCAATACAAATAAACTAGGCAGGACAAATGGCAATTCTATGAGTACAACAGACTATGGAAATACCGAATCACCAGGTAGAATCAGTGACGTTTTAGATACACCCTCTGTAAGCAACAGAAGAAATACGCTTAATTCTTCTTCTAAAACGTGTACTCCAGAAACAGCTGCATCAATCTTTACTTTAGCTAAAGCGCAAAGCGAGCGCAGTCTTAAGAAATCTTCATCCTCATCGCTCTTAAAAAGAAAATCGGAGCAAGAGATTTCCGGTCCTAGTCGCAGTCGCAGTCGCAGTAACGAAGACCTCGTACAAAATTCCCCGCCAAGGCATAAAGCGAAAAGGGCGAAAGTTATATTTCAGAAGCGAGTATGCGAGAAAACGTTCCAGTTATCCAGCGAGGTCGTAGCCGAAGACTCCGATGAAAGCAACTGAACTAAAGGAAATCTCATTTTGTACCTCACTTTGTATAATAATGTCATTGCGCCGCGCAACATAAACCACAAAGCCATCAATTGGCATTGCTTTCGTAGAGACTAAAACAGTATGTTAATTAAACTGTTAAATTAATAACTTAGTTAAAATTAATATTTTTTTATGTGTAAATAAAACGTATTCCGATCAAATTTTATTTAAAACTGTTCTTTTTCAATTGACTCAGCTTTTAAAATTCCTCAACGCATTTCTTAACATTCAGCTTTAACCAATACGTTCATCATTTATTTTCTTTGTTACACCTTACAAAAAGAATTCCTAAACCATTCCACGTACACTTCAACATAAATTACTCTACACCTCGAGAATTTCAAATTCCTCCCACTATTTTACCGCTCCACGTGACTAACTCCCGCGCCGTCTGCTCATGCCTACTCTGTTATCGCCTTTTCTTTCTCGCACGTCGTCTGCTCTATCACTATCAACTATCAACGCGTCTCTCGCCAAGTCGAGCCCACGGCCGCGTTGTGAAAAGGTCGTGATTATTTTTTTTCAACATACCTTTGCAGAACGATCGCTAAGATTAAAATCTACCGAACGAACGAGCGAAGAGGATGTCGAGCCCGTGGCGTAGTGTGTTGAAGCTGTCATCTGTGACTAGCGCGGGTCTTGCCGGCTGGTTTGCAGGCAAACATTACGAACGACACGTGCAACTACAACAGCAGGGAAATGACAACCGACGAGGTTTACTGTCCGGGACGAATATCAGGAGTATGCCAGGATTGCCGATCTTTGGTACCGTTTCGGCTGCCTCGCCTATCGTCCCGGCTGAGGGTGGCGATATGGGCAACAAGGTGTCCAGCGCCGAGAGCCGAATTTCGCAAGTGAGTGAAGAGCTTGAATGAGTTGCGACGAGGATAACCTAGAATTGATTTTGTAAAGGGATTGGAAAGTATTTAACCCTGGTTTTGTTGCTTTTGTGGTTGTTATTTTCGACTATTGGTTTGATGCTATTTTCATTGTGTTTATATTGCTTTGTTATTTGAGGGTTTTTGAAAGGTGTCAAGGCTTCTGTTATCTATAGTGTGGACTGACACTGTTTACTAATATAAAGAGAGAGTTCATGAATTAAATCATATATTTTTCATGTTTAATTTTTATCTTTTTAAGCACTAAAAAAAATTTCATTTTTGCTTATTATTAATTTTATTCTAGTCATTTGATTGTTTATGTTTAATACTGTCAAATTCAATAGAATATATATTTACCAATATTTGTAAGTATAAACTAGATATATGTAGTTTGTGCATGCTTATGCAATTCTTCTAACGCTTTTGTATGACAAGATTCGCTAATGGGATTTTTAACATAATAAAGTACATGTCATAAAAGTTAATATGAAGTGGTTTGGTTGTTGTCGTCGTCCACAGATTATGAAGTATGGTTTCCCAGGGTTAGATCATGTGAGGTCTTATGATGACTTTGTCTTATCGTACGACAGAAGAAATCGAGTAGCCCATTGGGTTTTTGAGCACCTTACAAAAGAAAGGATACAGCCCAATAAAGATATCGATAGATCAAAATGTGAATTCACACCAGACACCAGCATACATCCCTTCTTTAGGTAAAACTTTTTTTATCTTAGAACTAAATTCATGTTTTATTTGAGTGTATGACATTATTTCTTCTGAAGGTCAGACAATAGTGATTACAAACGCAGTGGCTATGATAGAGGTCACTTAGCAGCTGCAGGAAATCATAAATTGGATCAGAAGCATGTACAACAAACCTTCTACTTGACAAACATGGCACCTCAAGTAGGAGTTGGTTTTAATAGGGATTCCTGGAATAGGCTAGAAAAATACGTAAGGAAGTTGACAAACTATTACAAAGACGTTTATGTGTGTACAGGGCCTTTGTACTTACCAAAGTATGTCAAATGAGTCATTTATGACATCTAATTTAAAGCTAATTAATTACTATTAATTAAATCAATTTACAGAATGGAACCTGATGGAAAGAAGTATGTGAGGTATGAAGTTATTGGTTCAAATCATGTAGCAGTACCTACACATTTTTATAAAATAGTTGTGGGAGAAACTGCAGACTCAAAATTGGAGATGGAAGCCTTTGTCATGCCAAATGCACCAATTGCTAATGATACACCACTACAAAACTTCCAGGTAAATGCTTTTATTTGTAGTAATACTAATTTTGATATCATTGTGAAATTAAAAAAGATTGTAAATATGTATATTTATTATTCAATTAATATTTGAAGTCTAACATTATAAATTGGGTTTAGGTTCCACCAGAAAGTGTAGAGCGAGCTGCTGGATTACTATTTTTTGATAAGATATCAAGAAATAAATTACACAAAATCAACGGTAAAAAAGTTTAGTGAAATTAAAATCTATTGTGAGCAATACTCAACAAAAATGTACAGTAACAAATTTTAAAAAATTGCGCAATTTTAAAAACTTTTATTTATATTATAATGTGGGATCGTTTTGTTTACGTGCATATAAATGCACATAAATTATAAGTGAATAAGTGAGCAAATTTTAATCAATAGAATGTGCAATCTTTAATGTAAATATTGTAATAATATCACTAATGAAAAAAATACACATATTGTTAATTCTTAATTGTTATCTTTATTGCTTGTACACTTGTATTTCTTATTTATAAACAATCTCAAAATTGATCGATGTATCATTTAAAAAGAACAATTAAGAGCATTTGAGTTTCTTTAGCAAAGAATCATGTGATACCTGAATCTCAGTCTTGCTAAAATCTTAAGACAGTGGTGAAATTGCTCCCGCAAAAAATCGCATAAAATTCATTAATAAAAAGTCTAAAATTCATCTAAAATTCACTATCGTCGACACATCTTAACTTACATTCCGATAAAAATCTCAATTACACATGATTTTTGAGTTCCTCAGCAAAATTGTTTGCGACGAACGCGCCTGTCCACAGTCGAGCGAATACGATACTTTGGTCGTGTCGGTACACATATATAATACATACATGATTATTTGAATAACGTATTTAAAGTTAAATACTATCTACTTTCATATAAAATCTTATAGATAAAAGCGTTAATAATTCTCTTAAGTACATACAACTTACATACTACGCTATTTACAAAATTAACACGCTGGACTACTCGTCAAGTTGAATTTGCGTCAACTCGCACTTCGCCGCCCATGATACAAGAAATAATGTATGCAATAGCATACACTATTTCTTTCTTCTCGTAATAAATTACATTTTTTCCGACCTCAATCTTTCGTTTTGTTATATACTTGAGATCTTGCATCGAAGTCGAAGAGTAACTATGCCAAAAAAAAACACATCGTGGTAATATTCTTTTTATTACACGTTATCGTTAGTTATAAATTATCTTCTCTTGCAAATCGAGTATACTTTTTAGGCACTAAGTGGACGGGTTTTGTTGATTTTTTTTCTGAGTTCAGCATAAAGACACTTGTTAAGCTTTAAGTACACTTAGAATGGTTCCCCTTACAGAAAGGCAGAAACTGGCATTTTCCCCTTAATACAAATTCTGTTAGAGTAGTCTATCATTGGGACTTTAGCAAAATGGAATGTAAATTATAATTTCTAGCGGAACAATTTCTCTCTAAATCATAATACAAAAATTTACTTGCCAACAGCAGTCTCACAAAACAATCTTTACGAAAGTAAATCGCATCAAAGAAATTTTTCCGCAGATCTTAAATCTCTTGTCTTGTAACGCTAAGTCCAAAATCAAGACTAGAGATTGTAAGAAAATGAAAGAGAGCCTTGTTATCAACGAGCTACTTTCTCTCAAAATCTTACGTATAGAAACATACATTTGACAAACGACGATGCAGAGCAATTGATGAGCCATTAAGAAGAGACGTGGTCTAAGTATTCTTTCTCCTATTTTTCCCATTTTCAACAAAATCAACTATTAATATTTCCGCTCGTTAAAACATTATTGCACGTAAAGCATACATAAAAAGCCTGTCTACATCATCTTCAGATCGCAATAGAATCCTAAATAAATTATTACGAACGCATATAATATTCTATGAAATACCCTGAAACTCGCTATAAAATATTTCTCGGCTACTTGCTCGATTCCCCTTACTTAGACCACGGGCTCATGTTCGCTCGCTAATTCGGGAGGGACTAGGTTTAACAGTGGAGCCTAGAATCGACGCTCCTCACATTAGATCAGTCTCTCCTCCGGCGGTGGTTTCATCACGTTGTCCATCTCGACCCGTGGATTGCTGAACTCTTGTGCCGATGGGCTGTAAGTGCCACGGGTCGCTCGCTTTTTGCGCGCCATCATAAACAACGCGATCAACGAACCAGCGGCGATAAGCAGCAGAATACCGACGATGGGGCCGACGATCACTGCGATGTCCACTGCTTGGCTGCTTGTGAGTAGAGGTTCCGCCTGCGAATGATGAGAGAAAGTGTTAGATTTTTAGTATTGATGTTTCTCGTGAAAGTTTTTCAATGTTGTTATGAGATGGCTTTATTTTGATGTTTGATATAAAGTTCAAACAAATTATTGTTACGGAGGATGATTTGAATTTTTACGATACTAGAGTATGAATAAGTTTGATTATGACGTTTCTGGTACACTTATATATATATTCCAATGATATACAATTAAAATGAAAATATTTTCATCTAAATGTTTTACTTAATGATAAGCATTTCTAATGTAATGTAAAATTATTTGAATTCCAAACGTGTAATTACACATTTACGTAAATACGTTTGATTAATGAATTTGATTGCAAGTCAAGCTTTTACTCATTATAAACCTACTATTAAGTTTAGCTGATTTAGTAATAAACTTCAGATTAACTTTACGAAAGTGCAAATAACGTTTACACTCTTAAAAACAAAAATGAAATCATTACTGTTCCAACATAACTACTGATGATGTACTTGTATATATATATATATTAAATTTGCGACCCTTACGGACAGTTTGCTCAAATAATTTTATATCTATTGCAAAGGCAAGTACCCCTATACACGTCTAAAATAAAATTAAAGGAAACATAAAATTTAAAAACTATATTAGACAAACATATCTCATCAAAAACAAAAAGAATATCACAATTTCTCAAAAGTTAAAACGTCTACCCACCTCCGTGCAATTAGTTCCTGTGTAATCCGACGTACAGTGGCATGTATACCCTTTACTATCTTCGGAGCACTCGCACGTGCCGCCGTTTTTGCAATAGTCGTTGCCGTTGCAAGGATTCTCCATCTTGCAATTGTATCCACAGTAACCTTCTTCGCAGTCACAGCGATAGCTGCCTGGTAGATTATCGCATTTGCCGTAACCACAATCAGTCTGCGGATCCTGACACTCGTCTATATCAACCGAACAGTCGACGTCGGTATAACCAGTGCCAGTACAATCGCACGTATAAGAGTTGACACCGTCGTGACACTTGCCGTCGTTCTTACAGGGTACGTTGCCGTCGAGATCTGGTGCGCAATCGTCAATGTTAATCTCACAGTAGAGACCCGTGAAGCCCAGCGGACACGAACATTGTGGTGGCTGTTGATACGAGGAGAAGAAGAGAGTTAGTATTTGCATTTGTTTGTGACAAAAAAAAATGGAATATAGCGAAATGATAATTAGAAGTGCTGTTGGGAATATTAATAGTGATAAGGTACTGATTCACTTTTCGGTCGTGTCTAAACAAAAGTAACGTAGTATTCGGTTTACAGTACGATTGGATGTACGTCAATGGATTTTACGTGAATTGATTTATATCGAAAAATAGTATCTAGATAAGAGACATAATAAAGTAGAGTCAATACAATACATTTTATCACATGTCATACTGTACAAGGAGAGAGAGCATGACTAAAAGCTAATTATACCCTTTATTAAACGACAGTTTAAAGACAAAAATCATGAGAATAAAGTTTCAGCGACTACTTTATCAAACAATATAATTGAAAAATGAACTCACCTGATCCAAGAACACGCACTTTCCGTCGTTCTGACACTTCCTCACCATACAATAGGGCGTGTCACACAGTGAACCTTCGTACCCTGGCATACACGTGCAAGTATAATTATCTTCAGTCTTCGGGTTCACCACATCAGCGCAAGTCGAGCCATTCCTACAAGGCTCGTCAGCACACGTGATCTGCCGGAAATGTTCGCATAGATTGCCGGTATATTGTTCCGGGCACTCGCAATGGAACGATCCCGGTAGATTTACACATACGCCCTCGTGATCGCACGGCCCGGAGCCGGTCGTACACTCGTTGATATCCTCGTCGCATCTAAGAAGTAAGAAGAAGAAGAATCGCGATCAGTGAGATGTAAGTTTATACTTAATCGTTGCATGTGAAGAGGAAAGATACGATAAGATAAGAAGTGGAAAGGAGGCTAAGTCGCGTTGCGTGTGTATGTGTGCGTAAAAGTATGCGAGGTAGCCGAAAGAACAGGTGGTAAAAAAGATAATTGATAATTGGTTTTGATTGCGCGTTACGTTTTGACCGATAATGAGGCATTGATTTTCAGATAACACTTGGGTTACTTGTAATTTAAACCAATACACACTCGATGAGAAATTTACAAAGCGTCAAAAAGAAATGCACGAACGAGATTAAAGAGACTCTCGATGTGTGCACAGTTACACATAGTTTATAACACTATCGTTAAGGTGAGTCATTCGAAAATATCGCACGCGTGCGTTACGATTAAATGTTTTTTCAGTTGACGAAAGATTATTTGAACGAGGCAGCGATGCGTTCGTTGCCAAGTCACGAAATAAAATCATCTAATAATAATTCTTACAAAATTATTCAATTTTCAAACCTCTGATAACCACGAAAATATAACTAAAACTAAAACTTGAAAGAACAAGAAAGGAGACAGCTTATACACTTACAGCCATCCCATCCAGCCGGTCTTGCAGATACAAGTGTAATTAGCAATGCCATCCAGACACGTCGAATTGTTCTCACACTTGTTATTCTCGCACTCGTCAATATCAATTGAGCAGTCGTCCTCGGCATAGCCAGGTGGACAATCGCACACGTAGCTGTTAAACTGATCGAGGCAATGGCCGTTGTTCTTGCAGTTGTTCTCGAAGCAAAGTCTACAGCCAATCGTATCGTGACTCGAGGCATTGTCTTGTTGAAGCGAGAGGAACTCGAGAGGTGTAAAGTTGGCATTCTGGTAGACCTCCTCGTAGGTAAAGTAGTGCAAGAGCATGCTGCCAATACGAACTTCGCCGAGACAGCCCTTGAACGCTTCGCCTGTGAGTAAAGCACGTAAAAACGGGTTAATTTTATTCTTATTTTAATAGTTAAACCACGAGTGTAGTAAAAAAAGGAAAAAATTTTACCAGATAGCATATTATGCGGCGGAGTGGCAGTTGTAAGTTTCCTATCGACAAAGTCAACGGAGTTTCCAGAAATGCCGTCTCTGCTCTCGATGTGCCTCTCAGTACCGATCGTCATGTAACTGTGTCTCTCTGACAATGGTCCACCAAGACCACCGAGAGTCACAGTACCCGTGATCAGTAAATTGTACCAAGCCGCGTAATCAAAGTTCGTACTCGACTGCGGCATGATATCGTCGTTCATATCGTCGTATTCACACTCGATCGAATTATTGTTAAGCCTCATGAGAATCGTCGTCCAGTTACCATCAGGTTCAGGTTTGCTGAACGTCAGCATACCTACGTTCTCCATATCCAGCTTCCATGAAACGGTAATTTTGTCCTCGAATACCGACACGGTAAAATGCGTGTTACCCGATTTCGGAGACATATGCATTAGGGTACCACCACTGTTTGATCTATACTGAATCTTAATGGTATCGATTTCTGATTCAGTGAGGTTCATAGGCTCGGGACGAGTATAGACATAAGTAAAGGATGTGCCAACACCGTCGAAGGTAGCGTTAGCCATGCACTCGTAGCCATCGTCGAGGTTCTGACATTTGGAGCCTGTAGGACAATCCTGCAGCTGGCAGAATTCCATCTCCTGACAGGTCTTACCGGTGTAGCCACGTGGACACTGGCAGGTAAAGTCGTTCCAGGTGATGTGGCACGTACCGTTGTGGAAACAGGGGTTTGATGCGCACACATTGTCGGAGACAACGCCTTCGAGGACCTTCTCTGGATCGAAGGTCACGTTACCGAACTGTACTAATGGTGGGATTCGCTCTCCCTTCGCCTGTAAATGTAAAATAAAGAGTTAATTTAAAACATCGATTTAAAAATGCTTCTTCAATAAAATTATGTATTATTAAAAAAACTTACAATAACTTTCAATGGGTAAAACTCGACAACCATAGTCTCTCCACCATTCGATATCTGAACATCCTGAATGACACCCTTGAAGTTTGTCTGTGGCACGTGTCCAACCTCCATCAGTCTATTATCCACTTGCCTGATATATCTCGACACCTGCGGCAGTCCACCCAGATACAAAACCGTCACATTCAGCTGTCCACTTGCACTAATCGTTTTCCTGAAGTATTCCGTGCCATTGATCTTCACCTGTACGAGCGTTACGTTCCTAATAACCTGAATCAAATGATTATTTCCATCGTTCAGCTTCACACCTCCAACTGTGTACGCTTCGGTGCCGTTAAACTGAATCCTAACGAGCAGCTCTCCGCCTTCCAGCTGCGCAGCTATATACGTCTTCTCCTTAGCATCCGGCGACGGGGCACTAGGTTCAGCTCCCAGGTAGAAGATATCACCGCGTTCCTCGCGCGTACGAATAAACATAGATATGTCGACGATGGAGCGCACGGCTTTCCTGGCAGCGTCACTAACTCTAACACTGACATAGCCGTTGGTGATGTTCTCGTAACCGAAAGTTGCCGCTGTCATGTTGTACTGACAAGTGGAACCGAGGTAAGGACGTTCGCACTTGCAGGAGAAATCGCGCCAACGGTCGGTACAGTGGCCGTTGTTCTTGCATGGGTTGGGTGAGCACTGAGCCTCGCGTGGACATCCTGCCTCGACGTTCTGCATCTCGACATGTTTCGACGTTGTACCCGCGTAGATCTAATTATATAATATCAATATATTAATATAAAAAATAATAATTTTTACATTTCTTTTTTTTTTAGAAAAATCGTAATAATGTAAGCTTACCCATTCTCCGTTAATGATGACATCCTCGGTACATCCGACGAAGAACGCTGGTCCATGAGGCAGCTTGCTCAGGTACCGAACCGTGCTACCGATGTACGTCGTCGAGAACGATGTATAAGTCGCGTTGGCTCCTTCGTTCAAATTAATCGGATAAATAGTTTGCTCTTCGTTAGCTGAGAGAACGAGATGTGTCGCATTGATCGCTACGAAGACTTTCTGCCAATTGGAATCATTTAGCCCACTGCCGATGAACACGCCGTTCCATTTGTTCAACAGACTCGAGTGAAGATTCAATTTGCCACCCACAAGCTCGAGCATATAGTAGGTCGGACCCTTGCCCATTGCTAGAAGTCCATTAGGCAGAGTCGTTCGGAATCGGAACTGAATATCATAACCTTCCTCGCGGCTGGTGTTAACGGTAACGAGCGAGCTACCGCTCAATGACATGGTTGTTACCTATTAGGGGTTAAATGAACGTTATATAGTGTTGGAAGGTTGAGGAAGGGGATGTTAGTGATTTACCCACCTGCTTCTGTACCGTGATTAAACACAATTAGTGGAAAACATGCAAGCATGGTGAAAAAAAAAAAATTTGTTTAGTGCGATAACATATTTTATATTACATATGTGGTTATTTGGTGAATTAAATGTTAATAGGTGCATTGCAGTTTATTGCAGAAAAACTCTTGAATCAGTTTGATTTCTACGTGTAGCTTGTTGATTATAGTAAAGTCAATTCAAGATTTAAGAGTTTTTTTTTATAATACCAATTTCTGCTTAATAATCTTATATTTCTAAACTGGAAACTTGGACAAATTTGAGTTTAATCATTCAAAAATTTCCAATTTAGAATAATTATATTGTTATTTCCACCCTTGTGCAATTATATCCAAGATGAACTACTAAAAACATTGTGATTGTTAATTGTGAAAAACATTAATTGTAACGTCAATCCCTGATCAAGTAGCCCAACAAATTATAACTATTGCCAAACGTGATTTTTGACTAAATACTAAAACAAAATTAACATATAAGCCAATGTTAATAATTTGATCAAATATCATGTTAATTCAAATAACAACGATTAAAACTCCACTCTCCACACCCAAACAAAAGCAACAACCTCAAATCAACTCAACACTCACATGATCGCAGATCTCGCCGTGGAAACCATTTGGACAGGTACAATTGAACTTATGCTCGGTCTCGTTGACAAGATACGGCCAGCAGGTACCATTGTTCATACATGCGTTACCCTGGCAACCAATCAATGGCACCGAGCAATTTTTACCACCAAACAGCTGATCACACACGCAAGCGTAATCAGCGCGTCGATCGTAACAGATGCCATGCTCGCAAGGTGCATAACGTTTGCACTCGTCGATGTCATGCTGACAATGATCGCCTTCGAAACCTTCCTCGCACTCGCAGGTGTAGCCTCCGATGCGGTCCATGCAGGTGCCTTCGAAACACGGATTGCTCTCGCATTCGTTGATATTAGTCTCGCAGTTCTTGCCCGTTACACCTTGCACGCAGATGCATTCGTACCTGGAATAACAGTTTTTACGTTAGACTCATTAATTTTCATCGTACGATAAATAATGTTAAGTATAGTTTTCAGTATTGTTAAATTATACATAGATTGCCGAATGCTCGCTATTGTATTATAATTCTAGTATCCTTTTATAATCAACGCTAATTTACGTTCAAATAATCGATATTATTATTTATCGCCTCTACATTAATCATAACGAACCATAAATAATCGTCAGGCCGATCCATTGTTTAGCTATCTACCGTGCTATTATTACCTTTATACCTATTTAATCGAATCACTTCCACTCCGATATGGTATTATTATTATTATCATCATTATTAAACCAGTAGTGCTTCTAATTACCGGCAACAACAATAAACAGCACTAAAATCATCATCTCCAGCGCGTCGCGACAGCTATCATCTCTCCCTCTATCTCGCATTACCATCGCGACAATGCCCACAAGTGCGCGCGTACAATAGCCCTGCTCTCTGCATTTCCAATTACAATCCTAGTCTACCCAACAAGCCCCTCCTCCTACACACGTATAGCTTGACAAGTATGCTCTCTCTCACCCGCTAGCATTGGCGTAGCTAAACTCCTGCATGAAGATCGCAGGCTTGTTCATGACATCCTCCTTGTAAAGGTTCTCATTTGACCTCTCGAGGCACGTGCCGTTGAACTGACAGGGTGAGCTTTCACACTCGTTGATGTCGATCTGGCAATTTTTCCCTGTATATCCCTCGTAACATTGGCATCGGTAATCTTTGATCTCGTCGATACACTCGGCACCGTTTACACATGGATCGGGTAAACAATCGTCGATGTTACTTTCGCAATGTTCACCTTCGAAACCAGTGTCGGTGCAGTCGCAAGTGTAAGCGTTTACACCGTCGTTACACTTGCCGTGGTTCAGACAGGGTTGAGATTCGCAGTCGTCGATGTTCGTCTCGCAGTTCAGTCCTGTGAAACCTGGTGCGCAGACGCAGGTGTACCTAATAATGGACAGAATAGAGGTTGTTTATAGTAAAGTCGTTTGGGCAAATGTATAATTCGTTTGTTAAAAGTTGAAACGATTACTAATATTTTTACTGGTAAAGGTGTGAAACGTATACTAGAATTTAGCAAAAATAAATTAACAGAGTGAATGTTAAAAATATTTGAAAATAAAGTTTTTATGATTAACTGAATTATTCATTTATATGATTTTAATCAACCGAAGTGCGCGTCAATTCAATGTAATAAAACAAATTCAAATGAATCATTGGTTCCTATTATTCCCAATATATATTCAACATTAACAAAACCCACGTACCTCGCCACCTCATCGATGCAGGTCGCTCCATTTTGACAAGGATCGCTACCACACTCGTCCACATCCTGATCACAAGTCTTACCGGCATAACCAGCAGGACAAACGCATTCAAACGTATTGATCTTATCGATACACGTAGCGTTATTTTTACAAGGACCACAGAGACACTCATTGATATCGAAGTCGCAATGTTCGCCAGAAAAGCCTGGAGTGCAGAAACACTGGTAGCTACCAACGCCGTTCACGCAGATGCCGTTGACGCAGAGCGCGCTACCGGATAACACGCACTCGTTCACGTCTTCTTCGCAGTGTTGACCTGAAGATAAACGATAAAGTATATAGCGTTGAGTATTATTATTATTCGTATATACATTATATGTTGTTTATCATCAACCACGACGGTTTTGGTTTGTTCGACAGGTATATTCTCTCGTTTTTTTATATATACTCGGTGTATTATGTATATATATATATTACATATAGATTGGCAATGAGGAGAAGATTTTTATGAACATATTAACAAGATTGAAAGTTAATGGTAAAGATAATATATGTATGTATATAACAGATGCAGTAATGATCGACGACAATATATATATGTATATTATACAAAGATAATCGGCATATACACACAGAGTCAACAACAACAACAACAACAACAACAGCAACAATAAGAACACATGCGATCCGAGCAACCACCTAAACATAGCTTTCAAACACAACCAAAACCTTCCATTGCTTCTTCTCTTCATCATCCATATCGTTCAATTATTACACACATACACACACACACTCACCTGTAAATCCAGGCCCGCAGTCGCACTTGTAACTCTCGTCAGGTGTCTCCAGACACGTGCCATTACCACAAGGCTTCTTAGCGCACGGATCGACGATTACCGTGCAATTAGGTTCTCTAAAGCCATCCCTACATCGGCACTCGTAACCATTAACCCCATCGACGCATATTTTCTCATCAGGACAGACGACACCGACGCACTCGTCGACGTTCACGTCGCAGACTTTGCCCTCAAAGCCAGCTGGACACTCGCAGACGAATTCACGTCTACTATTTGAACTGAGGACACAGCTACCGTTGTTCTGACATGGACGTAATGCACATGCATCGTATTCACGTTCGCAATGATCACCCATGTAGTCTGGTGTACAATTACAGCTGTAGCCATTTGATCGGTCAATGCAGCTACCGCCGTTCTGGCATGGCGACGATTGGCACTCGTCCACGTTTATCTGGCAGTTCTTACCTGAGGGGATGGATTGTTGTAGTTGTATAGAGGGGAATATATATAGATTGTATATGGGGGGTGGTTACGCGCTGCTGTGTGTGTGCATGTGTGTGATGATTTTTGCAAATGATAAGAAAAATTAAATAAAAATTGGTATATGTAGGGTTTACTTTGCGTATATATTTAGGTTGAACTAGAGTTTGTTTGAATGATATAAGTTCTTTCTACGTATAAACAAAATATTTTGAAAATCATAGAAAATTAATATACTCGGTGTTTAATTAAATGTTCTTTTTTGTAATTTATTCTAATGAATATATAGGTATACGTGTTACAAACCCGCGAAGCAGGATTATTAATAAAAAAAAAATAAGCTTTTACACTTAAACTATTGTATAATTAAATTAATGTAAAAGTTAAATCTACGTATTACTGTGTATCTATACTACTACTACTATTACTACTTTATGCGTTTGTATTTTATTTTACTTTATAAATAAACGCAACAATTCACCACCCAATCACCACGCGACCCCCCCGGCACTTTCCATTAAATTCCTCCTCTAAAAACTACATCCACAGGTACACACATATACATACATTATACCTGCAGCCATGACGCAAAACAGTGTATATATTTGCACTCCGAGCGTACCGTACATATATATAGTTGTATATATAGTAGTACATACACATCCCATCCATCTACACGTAGCGCAACTCGCAGTTAAAGCGCTATATTGATTCAAACTATTTTCGCCGACGTAGAGAGGCAAGTGGTTTATGCAAATTTCTCTCTCCCTTCGATTTGAATACAACGTCATGCACGTATACTCCTCCTCTTCGTGCAAACATTCGCGCGCAAAAACCTCATCCTCGCCTCCCTTTCATTTGAATTTCGAATTCTTCCGCGCTACTAGTCCATCCCCTATGTTTCCCCAAAATACACACACATACATACATACATACACGAATGTTACGTTACCATTATACCAAAAATGAAACAACAACAACAACAGCAACAACTATATAAGCAAGCAAATGTACGTATATATACCTATACAAGCGAGTATGACTATCAAAAAAAGAAAAGAAGAAGAAGAAGAAGCACACGCGATCGTGAGATATATATATATACCGGTATAGCCAGTGAGACATTGGCAGTAGTAGTTGTCGAGCTGATCGATGCAGATACCAGAGTTGCGGCATGGATCGCTGACGCACTCGTCGATGTCGACCGAACACTCTGGTCCTGTCCAGCCAGGCTCGCATACGCAGTAGTAACCCAACGGCTGTCAGCCGCAGACACGAGTATATATACGATGAGAACGTACATATGTATATATCAACGCATACGCACAGACATACATAGGGTGACATTCGCACACACGTATATACCTATGTGTGTGTGGATGGAATGAGAGACATAGAGAATATGCCTAGTTGATATATAGAGAGCGAAGGGTTTTTTATATATAGGGTTGGAGCTGTACAGTGTGGAATAAAAAAAATAAACGGATTTTTTATTTTGGGGGTTCTAAAAGGGAGGAATGTTTATATGGTATGATATTTGATTTTGAAAAATAGAAATGTTTAATTTAACTAATTCATATATGTGTAAATTTTGATATAGTATAAGAGAAGTTTTTGGAAGTATCAAGCATATATATATATATATAGTTGGCGAAAACGTCTAAACGAATACAAAAGAACGACTTTGGGAGAGCAACATTTAGAAGCAGTATAGCGGCGAAAACATCGACCGTACACATACTTGTAACTAGGTCTTTTCATCCCCCTCTTTTCCATGTAAGTTTACTTTGAGTCTATTACGTTTCATTTTAAAAGCGAATGAACGACGTCTCGTTTTAGAATTGGGTATAGTATATAAACCTCTACTATTTACATAACTGATCAAATTTTCTTGTTAAATGAATTCTGAAGTATAATTTACAAATGAATCGATATATATAGATATATACGGACAGCGTACAATGATGGTGCATGAATTAACACCGAATATATAGCCAGAAAAAATTACCTCTCTCTGGTAAATTGGTACGTCAGTAACGGGAAAGAAGAAAAAAAATCAGTTAATACGGTTATTTTATGAAAAAAAAATCGTTCTATATCCTATTAAAATAAACTATTATCTTCCTAATCAACAACAGGTTTACGAGAAAAAGAAATGCTTTAAAGATAATATAATTACAAATCAAATAAAACTATAATAAAATTAGAAGAAAAGTCGAAGTTCAAACATAAACAAAATCTCTTATAATCACAAATCGACCTATGGATCCTTATAACGAGACACATCCATACAACCGCGTATACACACACACACTCATCCACACTTACATAATCCCGGCACTCAACAGCGCGCTTGCAGGGTCTATGCGTACTGCAAGTAACAGGCTCTTTACACCTTGGACCTGTCCAGAACTTGGGACATTGACACGTAGCTTCACCACGTGTCGTCTCCACGCAGATACCACCATTGTGACAGCTCGGACATCCGGTTGCCATACCGCACGTTGGTCCTTTATTTTCCAAGTATTTCCAAGTGCAATGCATGCGCAATAGTATACGTACACGTGCAATGTTATACATATATATATTATGGTGTATGCTGTATATGTATATAATCGTGATATGCGAGAAGTATTAGTTGCTATGCGTTGAATGGCGTTGTTATATATGTAAAAGAGAAGACGAAAGTTTTGCAGAAGGAATCTTTCGATCGAGTTTACATATTACGCATATTACGAGCGATTAGTATAATACGCGGCTGAAGAAAGTTTTAGAGTAAGAAGAAGAAGGAAGACTGGCTGCTATAGGGTATTTGCATTTTAAGTGTAATTAAAAGTTGCGCGCAGACTTTTGCAAAGGTATTTTAATTTCACGGAGGTCGGAATTGTTGAGGTAGAATGGGTAATGAGGAAGTAATACCGTAGTGTACGTATATGCATATATATACGAAGAATCGTCCGCGACGTTGGTACTATATATATATATATATATAAAAGTGTACCGGAAAACCCTCAAGTTCTGCCCAATTAGCGGATATAATCGTCAAAAGATTCCTTCTCAACTTTCAACAATCCACCCATTCCCCAAATACAAAACAAGCAAACCACACAACAACAAAAAACAAACAAACAAACGTTTTCCCACCACCAATGTTACCCAATTTCAACTCACCTTTCCATTCAGGTGGGCAGATACACTCGTACTTGTCCCTGAGACTGTTGCAGGTACCGGCGTTCTGGCATGGATTACTTGCACAATGATTCAACGTGCAATTAGGTGGATTACCCATGTAACCAGGTTTACAGACACATTGAAGTCCATGGTTATCCCTAACGCAGACACTGTTTACTGGACAGGCAGCATTTTCACAGCCTAGTGCGGCGTTACGTAGTGGCAGCTCGCAATGTTCACCAGCGTAACCGGTACCGGTACAGTTACACCTGTAACTGCCAACTTCGTCGATACATTGGCCGTTGTTACGGCAAGGTTGCGAGAGACATTCGTTGATGTTGAGCTCGCAGTTTTGACCTTCGAAACCAGGTGGACAGCCGCAGACGTAGCCGCCGTAGTTGTTGTAGCAAGTGCCGTCGTTCAGGCATGGATCGTTTAGACACTCGTCGATGTCGATCTCGCAATGGGGACCTTTGTAACTGTGTGGATGAGAAAAACGAAGGTGGGGTTGATTTTAGGTATACGTTGGTGTTTGTTTTATGATAACTTTGGTCGTTAGAATATATAGGAATTTTTTAACATTGATTTTTTAACTTGATTATAAGATGTTATGTTTGGTAAAAGATATATAGATTGTAATAGCATTTTCAACATTATATTTATGTTAAAACTTGTCACGTTTATTATAACCACAATTAAACAAGTTTGATAATTAAAAATAAGTTCATAATATGAGGTCACTGAGGAAATTTTTACGTAACGCGAGAAAAATTATTAACCGGACTTTTATGCTCAGAAAAGTAGTTAAAACTTTAGTAGGAAAAATCGAAAAAAAAATACGTCAAGATTTTAATTACATGATAATAGCGATAAAATAGAATTAAATAACCGTTACACTGTATCCTTTAAAAACCAATAATAACAATAAACTTTCAATTTCACCTCATTTCTCACAAGATTTTCTCTCTACTCACATGTGAGTAAAATAACAATAATAGTAATAATTGCAATAATTCACAACATCTTTTACAAACATAACAGCTCGTTCAAAATCCAAACCCTCGACAACTCACCCAGTCCGTTCACAGCGACACGTGTACCCATTGACGACGTCCGTGCAATTACCACCGTTCTTGCAAGGTCCACTGGCACACTCGTCAACGTCGAGCTCACAATTACGTCCAGTCCATCCGGGTCTACATTCGCAACGATAATCACCTTCAGGTAACTCAACGCAAGCTGCATCGTTACGGCATGGATTGCTCGTGTCGCAGATACGCGCACCGGCAAGTGCCTCGCAACGTAAACCAACGTAACCGGGAGGACAAGCGCAGCTGAAGTCACCGTTAGCGTCTTCAGCACAGCTACCACCGTTACGGCATGGATTGATAGCGCATGGTGAGCCTGGATCATGAAAACGTATGGTTAATGGGTGTCAGAGTGTATATAGGGGGAAGAAGAGATATATAGGAGGTTGAATTGGTTGGAGTATGGTTGTTTTACGTGTGTTTTTTTTATAATGTTACGGTTGTTATTGAAAATTGTAAAGAAAATTAATTGGTATAGTTGAAATTTTGTATAGTTTACTTTTATATACACATAGGTTTGTTTTTTTTTTTCTAAATATATATGGAAAATGGTTCACTCCAAGTAATTTAACCTGCGGTATTTATTTTAAAAAATTGATAACGTCACTGAATTTCATGTACCGAGCACATATACACTCTTGATATTTTACGAAATCAATGTCGACGAAAAAAAAAAATAAATATACGCAAACTGAAATTTATTTCTATGCCGACAATATTTACTCTCCCGATGATTGATGTGCTTATGACAACAACGCCGCGTATAGTATAAGTTATCTCTTCACAAAGTTTTTCATCAAATCGTATAATAATCGAAAACACTCGTAGTATACACAACAAATACAACGTGAAATTGCTTATACCTGACAAATACCAAGTGTATTTCGGCTGATGCATATATACCCGCCACGGACGTGTAGTGAATTTCAACTGTGATTGAAATGAAAAGTTTTATATATACTCTCGCGCGAAACGCGCGCGCGCATGTATGCGAGTAACAAACTCTTTCACGTTGTTTTAAATGATTGACTCTGTATTGTACGTTAATGTTATATATAGATGTATAGGCGAGAGGCAGTAGCCAACGGCACGAAATTGTTTTAGCATTTTCCAATGAAACCGTGGCTTTAACATTTAAAAGCTGGAATAATTTACTTTCTGAAGAGACATCGAACAATTGTTAGCTTTATGCTGCTACATATATATACTAACGCGAAATTCAGTGACGCTGATGGTATACATATATATAATTTTATATATAAGCGAAGCAGATTAATCAATGTGTAAATTTCGCCGATCTTTGTGTGTATACATGTATGTGTGCGTGTATATATATACATTGTTAGAAAATGTTGGTTGTATCCCTGTATATATATAGTAATTAGTTATATTATGGATATAAGTGGATATTAATATTCATAAGAAATAATTTATTTACATATTTTATAACCATCAGTAAAGCCTATAATATTATTTGCCCAACACCATGCCGAAAATATATATATGTATAAATGTTATTATAAACACAACATATACTTTAAATATTTATATACACCATAAGTATAATTGAGTGGCGGGGCGTTTTTCTTTTGGGATAAACTATTACCATTTGTTATATCGCTGTTAAGACTATATATACCTATCGTCTAATAAACCGGACCCGATGAGAAAGTAACAAATATATATGGACCACCTTTTTACATAAACTACTATATACATATACATATATATATAAACCCTTTCTACATCCAAATAAGCGGTGTAACATAATTTGCCAGAACCTAAAAGCAACATCATATTACCAAAAAACAACTAATACAAAAAAAAAAATATCTATACACTAACATTACATTATAATAATCGTGCCGTGCATCTTATTCCTCGGCACACACACACACACACCATCTATGCTTCCTTCCTTTCAGTTCATCCTCAAGCTCAACAACCTCTCATGCGCATTCTTAAATCACTCACGAACCCTCTCACACCCATCCTCATACAAACCCCCTTCCTGCTGTGTCTACTTACATATATACGTATAATACGTGTATGTGTGTATGTGTGTGTCGATAACGCGATCAAGCCGGTGCGCCGTAAAAAGATCTATACGTCGTGCAGAGAGAGAGAGAACGAGAGAGCATTGAACTCGGATGCACGCGCGTATACTTCTACTATATACACGTACACATTCGCGAACTGTATGTATATACATACAGAATGTGCATATATATATATATATACATATATGTATATACATGTGTAGGTGCTGACCTAATCGATCGGTCGATATATGTGTGTGTGTGTATATACGCGAACGCACGTATATATATAAATGGAAAGCGTACTTACATATGTGTGTATATGTATATGTATGAAGAGTGAACAGAAGTATACGCACGCGAGACGTGTCCGTTTTATGTAGGTGTATTCGCTCGTATGTATACGTTAAAGGTGCAAGTGTATATATATATATATATATATATATATATATATATATATATATA
>JAWWEQ010000010.1:1531014-1585904 GCA_035583055.1 Torymus tubicola
TATACCTACTAGTGAGTCGCGTGCATCAGACCTACTATGCTAATGCTACTCCTCTTTCGAAAAATAATTATTACTTTATCTGCAGCTCCTCTATAATTTATAAATAAAAAAATATTAAAAATTCGTAATTATTTAATTTTATTAATTGCGAGTATTCTTTATTACTTGAAAAAATTAACGAATACTGATAATCAACAGCAAGAAACATCGCTCATATATATATATATATATATATAGAGACTATTATAATTATAATTAATAACTGTAACGTTGTACTTGCTTAAACCCTTCGAGGAGTTGTATCTTTGACAATCCTCAGCATGTACTTACGCTACTATTTTTCTCCGTCTACTCACTAAAACGGAGCCACGCCACGGCTTGCGACTCCGATCTCGTTGAGGAGGTAGCAACGTAAAAGCAACAACAACCAACACTGGCCTGCGACAACTTCGACATAACAATACCAACGCCGAGTTATGAAAGTTTAAAGTTAAGCAACAGAAATTGATAAATTGACAGGCTTTATAACTTTATACTTATTTTGATGCATTTGTGTTCCTTAACTTTAAACTTTCATAACTTTTGATATATTTAATATTTTTTAATTCTGAAAAAAGCAACGTGAAACTTGTAATCTCTAGTTTTATTTTCTTTTTTTACAATTATATTTAAGGATTTTCTAGCTTAACCAATAAGCAAATAAAACAGAGCATTTTTTTCAAAATTTCTTTCAAATACAGGTAAACCTGTCGATAACTCAAGTTTATCAAAGCGTTAGGATCTAATATTCTGGCATTCTTCATATTTTAGCATCTAAAAGCATACCTCAAAGTTTGAGCAAAATCGGTGATCCGGAGTCCGTGACCTCTCCTAGTCAGTCAAGACTTTTTTCACCATATACCAGCTGGCCGAAAGTACCACTTTCGCTCCCGGCTCCGAAACGCGAATGCGGTAAGTATTTTCAGCCCGGGTACAATGAAAAATCGTATACCTACGCAACATAGGGATAAAAAGGACTTGCCAACTCTTTACCTTCCTTGTTGTGTAATATATATACTACTTCCTCTGAGCCATCGAATCATAATAGTACATTTCGATACTAGTGATTTTGTTATCGCCCGAACGAAACGAGAGTGAAAAGGCTATACATCAGAATGAAATCGCCTTCTCGCTGATCGTATAATGAACTATATTTTTCCAAACGATGTGTGGCAAAACTCGATTTTGCGAGCATGTTTTTGGTCGAGCGTGCGCAAAGTGCGTTTTTGTAGTGTGGAAGTTTAATGTCAATAGTCAATACTAAGACAAAACATTGTATCAACATTGCAAAATACACCTGGTGATAGAGATTGTACTTTTTCTTGACCAATTGCAGCTGTTGAGCTTATAAGAATTTATTTACCAAAATTTTCTTATAATGTTCGTTCCCACGCAAAACTCTTTACTCGGGGTATGAGTATAGTTAATTAAATTGTTTGTAGTTTTTTTTACTACGACCGTGTTGTTGCTTAGCGACTCCAAGATTCTTTCGGCGGCTTTTATGATTATTTGCAAAATAAGTATACCCAAATTAAGCACTAGGTCATGCACTAAGAGATTCCCCACCCTTTGTTTTTTCGAACGATGCGCTTCGTATTTTTTAATTGTCACAAAGAATCTGAATGTTTACGGATTTTACAGACGTTCTTTATACTCTTTTCCTACAAAAAATTGAGTCAAAACTACGAAAAAGACGAAGGGATTTTTTTTTTAAGATCTCTTCAAGTTATAAAAAATTATTTACAATAAGCCTATTTTCAAATAAACAATATATATATATATATATTAAATTAATTAATTTGCTTTGAAAATTAATAATCATCCGGTTTTCCATTATTTTCATAAATCTCAAAAACGCAGACGTTCCTCATACACCCACGAACGCGTTTCTAACGCGCCTCTAATCTAAATCACGAATAAACCACCGTTGATCCTCAACGGCTCGCGTTTCTCCACATGCTGCAAGTACTACTTCTTCCATCACAAACAAAAAACCAAAAATATCTCATCGCATATCTTATCTACAAAACTCTCGAAGTTGTTTCCGAAACCGCGCATGAGCACCGCGTATTATGCGCACACACACACACACACATATATATATATAAAATACATCTTTAGTGCATTCCTTATAAAGACGACATGCAGACGCGTGCGCGTGTTGCGCAAATGAAAGAGAGCAAAGGGGATATATAGAGGACGCGCGCGAAAAAGCGGAAGCAGCGTTGATAAGATCGTCGATTGAAGATTATACGTGTATCTATACGACGCGCGAGCTACGCGCGTACACGTGTGCCGTTACGAAATTTACCGTTTTGGGATATATACACAGTCAAGAAGGTATCCATGCGTATATACGATCGCGACGAGGACGCATGCGTTTCTCTATTTTCGTGCGGATCGAAATGATAGACAATTCCGTATAATGATTGGCTCATGATGCAGATACATATGTATGTATATATATACATGCGGTTTCCTTTGTAGATACGACGATTTGCATCGATTATCGCGTTTTGTATATATAGCTTTCTGAGCGGAAAAGAGTGATTTTAATGAAGCTGTAGTTTTCAGTGGTATGTGGATAATAGAGGAGAAGGGTGGACGCGCATCTCAGGTTATCGATTATATATGCAGCGATTGACGGTGTGTGTAGAGGAACTTAGGTGTATATATATATATATACGCAGATTCTGCGTGTATCACGGTTGGCTTTTTGTCATAGGAATGTATTACGTGTAAAAAGCTCGTTTACAGTTATATACATGATGGTCATTTATATATTATACGTGAAAGTAATGGAGGAAAGGCACAAGTTTAGTTATTGTAATTGTTATACACTATATAGCTTTTTTTATCATATGCAACTATCATAAAAATATTTTAAACAAGGAAAAACATCGGCAAATGTAACATAAGTAATTTATTAGTTTTTTTTTCTATTTAATTTTATTCCTTGTCAGAAAACATAATCATAAACATTCAGTCACACTTGCCGATATAACAATAATTATGCGAAAATGTAAATTTTCATAAAAAACAATACGTGACATCGTTGCAATACAACAAAGAGTAACGGAGAAAAATGCAAAAAAAAAACCTCTGCCGTGACAATGTCCCTCAAATTGGGAACATTGCCGTGACCAGGATTCGAACCTGGGTTACTACGGCCACAACGTAGGGTCCTAACCACTAGACGATCACGGCTATCAGAGGACTTGATGTTCCGGGCTTACGAGCGACATTTCATCGCCCCGTAATATTCTTGCTTTAAGGAAAATTTATTTTTCCCTCGGTCAACATTGTTTAGCGATTATTTGGACGGGAGATGAGGAATCGTGTCAGTTTTGCACTGTTATTTCATTCTATATATATATATATATATTGTCGATTCTATTTTTATCAGACGAGTGACTGGCCTAGCGCTATCTGCGGTTGGTAATGTGAGTTTCTGATAAAGTACATGGTTTCGGCGCGAAATTTAAAAATTAGAGATTCTGCGTACGTAAATCCTACAAATATTAAGGCGCAATAAATAATAAAGGTAATTGAACAGCCAATGAATTTTTGCTTCTTTAATAAAATAGTTAACAGAACAGTAAAGACTATTTTAATGTTCGTATAGTTTATTACTTTTATATATGTTTCGATAGTGAGTTCTGCAATAATAGTTATGCAAATAGCTTTATAAATATACCATATTTTTTAAAATAGCAAAATCTACATTATATGCCAATTATTAGATTGGCACACTGGTTGAATCAGATTTAATTTAAGTTTACGATATTGACATAAAGTATTAATTTCGTAATAGTTTAATATTGATTTTGCAACTGAAAAATATTGACTCTGTACTTTATCGTCTAAGTCAATAAGTTTTTTCTTATCGGTCAACGTGATATATGTTTACAGAATTCTATAAAAATAATTTAATATCTCCCACAATTAGTCATTCCTGACATTTCGATTAATATACACATATCACATGTGATTGTTCAATGTGCTCGGGTCGATAACGAAGTTTCCTGCGTCTCTCCCGTGTCGTTTTTCCCTCCCCTGAAGACCGCCAGAAGAAATTTCATTTAAATGAACAAATTGTGTAAATAAATAATTAGGTCGCAATAAACAAAAAAAAAATAGAAAATGTTGGTGAGAACCTCGCAAATACCGCTTATCGCGGCGTTGAAAAATAGGTATGTATAAGAATTGTCAAAAAGTACCAATATCATCCTGTGCCGAACATAACCTAAGTTTGACTTTTTAATTTATTGGTTTTAAAATAACTTTTTCATGTCAATTGTTCATTTCGTGAAAATACCATAGTAGAACTTATTTATATTGCTCTATTATTGTTTGTCATATGATTTATGAATTACTTTAGTATAAACTAATATTGCATCATTTTAAATTCATTTCCAACCATTATTGTTTTAAATTAATTATGGTTTTAATTACAGTGGATCACAGACAAAATACCATTATTTTTTACAAAAATGCGGATTTACTACCACTGTAAAAACCCCTGAGCAGGCCAAAGGCACTGTTACTCCCTTTCCTCCTTTATCAGAACCAATACCAGGCTTGCCCACTCCTATATACTCAGATGCAAAAGAGGATAATCAGGTGACACAAATCACAACTTTATCGAATGGTTTACGAGTTGCATCTGAAAATCGATTTGGTCAATTTTGCACAATAGGAGGTACAGTATAAGTTAATCATAGACTATTGACACATATTTTAACTGTACATCTAATAATCTAATAATTTTTTTCAATTCTAGTTTTAATTGATTCTGGATCTCGATATGAGGTTGCATATCCAAGTGGTATATCTCATTTCCTTGAAAAATTGGCCTTTGGAGTAAGTTTTACACTTGAATTTTTTATATATATTTCTTTTTATTCAATAGTATAATTCAAATTCTAATTTGAAATTTCAGTCTACAAAAAAATATGGTGATAAAGATGATATAATGCTTGCACTTGAAAAACATGGAGGTATTTGTGATTGTCAAGCTTCACGAGATACATTTGTATATGCTGCATCTGCAGAACGTCATGGATTAGACAAAGTTACAGAAGTCTTGGGAGATATTGTTTTGAGACCAAAGATAACAGAAAATGAGGTATTTTTATTTTTGAATTTTCACATTAAATTTATAACCAAAAGATTTTTTGCCTTTTTTATGAATTAAATTTATTTATATTTAGGTATTGATTGCAAGACAAATTATTCAATTTGAACTTGAAGCTTTGTCTACCAGACCAGAACAAGAGCCCTTGCTCATGGATATGATTCATGCTGTATGTATAATAAATATTAATTACACAAATATAGAATTTAATGAAATAAACAAATAACAAATTGTTTTTATTACATATAGGCAGCTTATAGAGATAATACCTTAGGACTACCAAAAATTTGTCCCGAAGGAAACATCAATAAAATTGATCGGAAAATTTTATTTACATATTTGAAGCATCACTATACACCAAAACGTATGGTTGTTGCAGGTGTAGGAGTAGATCATAAAGAATTGGTCGACGCTGTCGAAAAGTAATAATGAAATTCAAATAATACTACGCAACTCAAATATTAAACAACATAATTATGTTAATTAATTTATTCGTTCATTTTTAGATATTTTGTGGACCAAAAACCAATTTGGGAAGAAGATACTAGTCTTATTATATCAGATAGATCTAAAAATTTTGTTGACGAATCAATTGCACAATATACTGGTGGCTATATTTTGGTAAAATTATTATTAGATTTTTCATATGTATATATATTTACATTCTTATTATTTTATTTATTTTTATTTAAATTACAGGAAGAATGTAACGTTCCAGTTTATGCAGGCCCAAGTGGTTTGCCTGAATTATCACATGTTGTTATTGGTTTAGAGGGATGTTCACATCAGGATCCCGATTTTGTTCCTATGTGTGTGCTTAATATGATGATGGGTGGAGGTGGTAGTTTTAGTGCAGGTGGACCTGGAAAAGGCATGTACACACGATTGTACACCAACGTCTTAAACAGGTTGGTTAATATTCTATAAATATTCTTAAAATCAGATCTTATCGTTCCGTTCAGTTTAAAACGTTGTACATAATTATAAATTTGTAATTTTTAGATATCATTGGCTCTTTAGCGCAACTGCGTATAATCACGCTTACGCAGATACCGGCTTGTTCTGTATTCATGCTTCGGCAACTCCGTCTCACGTCAGAGAAATGACTGAAGTCATTGTCCATGAAATGGTTGCAATGACTGGAAACATGTCTGACTGTGAACTATCTGTAAGTTACCAAAAAACAATAATTTCTAAATTTCTTGTTCCACTTAATATTAAAATCAAATTAAATAATTTTCCAGAGAGCAAAGAAGCAACTGCAGTCTATGTTACTAATGAATTTAGAACAGAGACCAGTAGTGTTTGAAGATGTGGGCCGTCAAGTACTAGCAACGGGTATTAGGAAGCGTCCAGAGTTCTTCATTCAAGCAATCGGTAAATTAAATCGGAAATTAATCAAGATTAACCATAAAAAAAAATAACATCATTCAAAAATAATCATTTTCATTTCAGAAAACACAACGCAGGATGACATTGTGAGGGTAGCTCGCCGCTTATTAAAATCTCCGCCAAGCGTAGCGGCTCGTGGCGAAGTGCGACATGTACCATCGATTACCGATATCCAAGCCGGTTTACTTGATGCGCACGGTCACGTGCCTGGCTCACGCAGTCGACTGTCGCTTTTTCGTTGATGGTTCGCGCGGCCGCGCGATTCAACTCCTCGAGTATCTCTCCAGAAGTATTTCGTTGCTCAAGAGTAAATAATATATAAGTCACCGCCTACTTATCGCTGTCGCGCGACGAGAAATGAATAAAAAATTTAACAACGATGAAGAAATAATTACGACCGAAAGTCCCGAAAGTCTAGCACGTTTTTCAATTATACGTTATCTCTCTCTCTCTCTCCCTCTCTGTAAATCTGATATATAGAGAGGAGTACATATGCGTCAGAATTATGTAAGAGAATTATTCTTTTTTATATAATTACAAAGCTTTTTGTTTTGGTTCGACTTTGTAGAGACACACGTAGCAAATTTTTGCATACATACTTAAATTAATAATAAAAATGTTCTCTGCATTGAGTATACAGTCAATTTGTGTTGATATGTGTTTGTATTTTTCTTTGACTGAAGCGAGTGCAGCAGCAGCATCTCTTATGGAGTATATTCTGTAAATGTTTTATAAATGTATAATATTATTAAAGAGAACATTAGTTATTTTATCAAACGAAATTTTCTTCGACTTTCCATGAACTTTCATCTTGATTTTATATCACAAAATCGTGAGGATTATTTGCTATTCATTTACATTAGATTACGTTAAACTTACTTCTACTGATAAATCGTATAGATTATATGTAGGTAAGTATTATTGATGATTAGCTACAATACATCGAATCTCTACATTAGAAATTTGATTCAAATTATGTAATTTTTCTATAGCACGTATACTGTATATTTTTTAGTATTTATGGATGATCTATTACTACCGTTATCACCTACTGTTTTATCTGCAGAACGCGGACAATATATCGATTTATATCTTACAAATCGTTACCCTGATTAATCTAGTAATCTGTATTATCCCATGAAATTTCGCGACTAAACATTAGACATCCTGCAAACGCTAAATTACGAATTTATTGATTTTTATTTATTTATTTTTTGTAATTTATCAATTTTTATTTACTTTTTTGGATTGCAAGTAACAATCGTAGTTCAGCCTTAGTAACTACTTAGGCATTAGTTTTCAAATTGCAATAACGAGGATAATGATAAAAATTATGGTCATCTTATTTATCAAATATCGTAATTCATACATTGTTATAGATCAAAGAATTTTCACAATATCTGATAGAACTTTTTCGTGAATTATTTTTTTTAATAAAAAACTGGATTATAGAAATAATGTTATAATTTAATGAAATTAAACTTAAACTACAACAAATTGTGGTCGATGCATAAGATTTTATTGCTCTCAATGAGATGCACCAACAAAATACATGTATAAAATACATTGGAACAATGTAGCAGATGGAAATGCTTATGCGTCGGCTCCCTCGAGAGTCTTGAGGAAGGACGCCTTCTTCTGGGCCACGCGGTTCTTGCGCTCGGAGAGCGTAAGTTTGGCGCGGTTCCACCTCTTCTTCTTGGCGGGTTCCTTCTTCTCCACCTTCTGTTGTTCTGGATTTGCGCGGATGGCTTCGTGAGCCTTCTTGTAAATGCCCTCAATCTGAAAAAATGAATCAAATTTAATAAATTAGACTAAAATGTAATTTGTTTTTTATTTACATGTATCGAAAACTAAGTTTACAAAACGTAATGTTTTGTAAATAGTATTAGTAATCGCGTTTTTGTTGTCCAACAGCGACGCGGCAAAACTGTGTACATATTGCAGCAATTATAGTTGGACGTAATTAAACTGTCTTGAAACTTACGCTGTCGGCGGTGATTCCGTTCTTGATGTAATGAGAGAACTGGCGTTTGAAAGCCTCGTCATCCTCCTCTTCCAAGGTGCGCATGTAGTTGGCAACGTGCTGACCGAAGATGTGTTGACGGTGAGAATCGGCGTTCAGGGTCTTGGTTTCATTGTCGAAGCCAGGGAATCTCTTAAGGCTAAAAAAGGCAATAAATATGTAATGCAAATTCGATAACAGTCAAGTAAAAATTTTGTTATATTGAATTAGATCAGAGACACTTTATAATCTTGTAGTGCTGGTATAATGCTTCGTCTAATATTTGTAAAACACAAATAAAAGTGAAAACATTATGGTAGCTCAGATGACGCGCATGTGTCAATTGTTCATCATTTTGAAATTCAATATAAAAAGTTGTTTCAATATAAAGATATAATTTTACCTGTGGGGGATGTTAAGACCACCATCAACAGCACCCTTCATGGCGCCGAAAACTCGGGCACCAGTGGTGGTGCGCATGAGACCAGTGTCCAAGTAGCACTTGAAGGCACCTGGGCCCTTGTCGAGCTCCTCAACATTGTATTCATCACCGGTAACCTCCGTTGAACCAGTGTACAATTTGTCAAGACCCAACTTCTTCAGCAGCTGTTTTGAAAAAAATGAAACTTTAGTAGTCTCTGCATTTCAACAATATTTAAATAAAACTTTGATGTTTATTGCTATTCAGGTGAAAAGTATATTAGGGAACAATTGTTTTTTCTTCAGTTATGTATCATAGCGAGCTGAGTGGATCATCATTTAGCAATTAAAAATAAGTAAATGTTAAAAGTTCAAGAGAACTTTGAACTCAATTTTATAAAAATGATTTTTCTCTTACCCTTCTTGCAAGAAGAAGTCCAGTGCAGTAGGCAGAAGCATAGTTGGTAAGACCAACCTTGACTCCGTATCTGGGAAGCTCATGACTGTATGCAGCGCACACAATTTTGTCACCCTCGATTCTGGAGTATGCTACCTGAACAATACAAAATCTAGTTATTAGACATTGCAGCATAATTAAAGTAGACTATTTGGTATGTTATTTATTATATACCTGGCAGGTGATGTCCTTGTTGGACAGACGAACAATAAGCCTGTACTTGGGGGTATTGTATTTGTTCTTGTCTTGGATGGTCAGGCGTTTACGGGCATAGTAGTCAGTCTTACCCTCACGACGCCTCTTGAATTTAACCTGGTACCTCTTGAAGTACTGCTTATTCTTCACTACCTTAACGAAACCCTGTTTGAAATAAAAATATATGATTAGTATAGATAAACAGCTTTAAAATTATTTAAAATTGTATAGTAATATGATTGCCAATCAGATGTAAGTGAAATTAGGGAACAATTGTTTTTTCTTCAGTTATGTATCAAAGCGAGCTGAGTGGATCATCATTTGGCAATCATGAATAAATTAGGTGGTAATTAATTATAAAATGTTAGCCTTAGCAATATATGAAATTTTAGAGTCAAGTGTTTGTTATCTTTTCACTACCGAAGTATCGATTTACGGAAAATACGAATATAAATTAAACGAGATAAATAAAAGAAAAATATTTAAAAATATTTGAAAGAATTCTTGAAATTTATCCGTTAGAGAACCAAATGGAACACTTAGAAAAATAATGTTACAGTAATGTGTTACCACTTAACCTCAACACCTAACAACCTCACGTGTAAACAAAGTTCGAAAAAAACCCTTTATAAACAAAAAAGCAAGAACTTTAACAAAACGAATACGACCGTAACTCTTAATATTCGCGAAAAACAACGTTATTTCGTCGCACCAGGCTCAAAAACTTGGAAACCGCACTCGTGTCTGGCAAAGACTAACCCCATAGCCCTAGCCAGATAGTCAACCGCGAATCCGTCTTCATCATCGACATCGAGATGAAATTTTCGCGAAATATCGTCTAAGCCGAAGGAGACAAGAATCGCGTTGAAGATGTTGAAGATATTTTAGGCGTCCAGCGCCGACGTACCATGTTGGCCGAGAAATCCGAAGACTCCGCAGCGGGTGAACCTTCGGTAGCGCGGCTCTCGCGCAAAAGGAACCTTCTTCGTTCATCGTGTCGGAGTCGCGCATGCGTCTCTTCCTCTCGCGTCGTGGCAGCAGCAGCGGCTAAGGCGGCGCTAGTTATCAGCAATCGACGCGCGAGTTGCGTGAAAACGTGCGGTTTGCGGCGTTTTCCAAAATCCGGTGTATCACGTGATAAGCGCGAAGTATTTGAATTAAAATTTATCGTATATTGGACTCGTAGTTTTTATAGTTTCACTGTGCTAATACAGTGCTAAGCAGGACCAAAATGAAATTTGTTTAGAAGTTGTTTCATTTTAATTAGAATAAATTTATAATCATTTACAGTGCTTTAAAAATACAATTTTACCTTACAGGACCAATGAAGTATATATATTATTTTTACAAAATTGAAAAATACATAGCACTGATAAGGGGATGTCGAATCCAATTACAAATTTGTGTATTGAATTTCATCTTATTTGTAGATTTTTAAAATTATTAAAAAAAAAACTTAATAAAAATGAAAAAATGAAAAATATGGGCATATTAGTATGTAATTCTATCGATAGGTTAGAATATCTGATCTTTTTATAAATATCAAATAGTTTGGTAATATGTTTTATCTACTTTTCAAAGATTTTATTAAACTATTATTCTTTTAAGAGTGTTTTTTACTGTTTGATATTCTTCATTTCACAGTTTTTATAACAATTTTGTAATGGTTTCCCCTGGCTTTCATATGTAACAGGATTTGGGATTGGAACTATTTCTAATAAGCATTAATAAAACAAAATTTTTTATTACAAAATATTTACATCATTTATTAATATTATTAATTCAGATAAAAATAATTATACAAATTTCAACAACTTCGTATCAAATGTAGTAGTACTATGTTTGCTTAAGAGTAAGTTTGACATTTATATTACACGAACTTAATTGTGTAACCAAGAATTTGAAAATATACGGGGTATCGATTTCACCGATACGTCCCTTTTCTCCACACAGACGGCACTTCATTCTTCTTTCTCCGGGGCTCACTAATTCCATGACTGGCCCAATCAAGGTACCGCATGTTAAACATACTAACGTCTGAAAAGAAAAATTAACATTTATCATCTTATATAACACGTATTTAGAAAACATAATGTAATTGTATCAAAGTTTACCGTCGTTTTATCCGAACAGTGGAATAATCGATCTTGGAGTAAAAAGGAACAACCGTGAGATATCAAGGAATCTCGTTCCATCTCTCCGAATCTGACACCACCACCTCTTCGTCGTCCCTTAATGGGCTGCCTGGTTAACACGTCGGTTGGCCCAGTACTTCTCACCTAGAATAATAAAAAATAATATTATTTCTAGATTGTCACTATTTTTATTTATTTTTGAAGAAAAAAAAAATCTGTGATAGCTAACCTGCCACTTATCTGACACCATGTGACGAAGTCTCTGATAATGTACAACGCCGAAAAATATATCAGCTTTCATTTCACGTCCATCTATTCCGGAATACATTCTCTCCGTGCCATAATAATTGTAACCACCTTGCTCGAGGAGTTTTCCAAAGTAATCGACCGCGGTATCCTCTTCGTTAAATCTAAATGGGGTCGCGTCATGTACCAATCCGTGAACCGCTGCTGATTTACCGGCCATGACTTCGATCATCATAGCTGAGATAGAATAAATACCATATGTTAAAAAAATATAAAATAAACAATTTTATAATTATATGGGTGTGTATTTGTGTTCGTAAACTGTCGTACCAATTGTCATCCGACTGGGAAAACCGTGAGGGTTGAATACTATATCTGGAATGAGGCCAGTTTCTGTAAACGGCAAATCTTCCGCAGGCCACTTTTGTGAGCAAATACCTTTTTGTCCTGCTCGAGATGCAAATTTGTCACCGACACTTGGGTTACGCTATAATCAATTAACACAAATTGTAAGAACAATCAGATAATAGTATGCAATAGATTACTAAAATTTTATTTTACTTACAGGAACTCGGAAAGTTATGCAAACTTTACGATTATTTTGAGCCTGGAACGATCCACAAAACTTCACATTATCTACATAAACATTTTCCTTTCCATGATAAATTCCTACTTTATACGCCTTTTCATCTCCATTGTACAGGCTGAAATAAATATCATATAAAAATTAGAGATTATTAATATATTTTAGAACAAATTTCAAATTGTGAAATTTTATGTTAAGATTAGTTTATCTGGTTAATAATAGATTTCGTAAAAACATAACAAACTTTAATCCTGATGATTACATATTTAATTTAAATTTATAGTTTTAAATAAAAAAATCGTAATTGGTGTTACCAGTAGTATGGGTCGCCGTCTTCAATGATGGTACCAGGATTTGGTAATCCATCAGTATCTAACTTGTTAGCAAGATCGGGTTTTTTAGGATCCCTGGCGAAGTACTGTGTTTGATCCTTTAATTCTACAAATTCTGATTTATAAATCAGACCATGAGCCAAGCCACGTTCATATGCTGATTTATTAATTATCATAGCATCTTCCATATCATAACCCTGAATAAAAAAAAAACCATATAAATTATTATCATATAACCAACATTTGTTTAGAATTTAAAACGCTTTTTCAACGTACTGTATAAGAAATTACAGCTACAATTGCGTTTGTACCCATAGCAAATTCGTCTAAATTAATGTGATCGTGGTGAACAGGTCGAAATAGTGGTGTTGATGGAGTTTGTAATCTATACAATTTTGTTTCTGCTTGTTGTTGCCACGTGAGACATGGCGTGCCCATTGTTTGCTTACCCATCTGAAATCATTTTATCTATTAAGAATAATATTGCAAAAGGAAACTACCAATATTTGATATTTATTTTACCTGACATTGGTACATATTTCTAGGACTTTGATTACAATCTGGCATTGGAATAAGACAAGCTAAGTTACTGAGAAATGCTGTTTTTGAAAGTTCTTGATGTGTAGTTATCTGAAATTTCCAAATATTAGATTATTTATCTATGAATTTATAGAATCTGTAAATGAATAAGATAATCATTATCAAAATAAATACCCCTTCATGTGCTTCCTCAGGTGTGACACAAACATTTAAATATACTTGTTCAAAGGTTCCTATTAATTCTTCTTTGTTAATAGATAAATTTTTTACAGGTCTCATCATCCTAGTTGGTCCAGTAAAAAGATAAACTCCAGGATATTGTCCTGGTTCATTCTTCTTTGGTACCAGAACTATTTCCATTGTTGGTGGTACCTGTAAGAAATTATTACAATGATTTTTATTTAAGTAATAATTATCACTGATTAAATAATTTTTTTTTATTTAAACCCACTTTTTCATTAATCTTCAGAACTCGCAATTTATCAACAACTCTTGCAACAATATTATCTTCAATTAAACCTACAACTCTGCCATCTAAAATTACTGTATAAGAATTAGTCCAATCATCTGCTATTGACATAGGTAGCATGCCTAAGTCTAATAGGATACTAGGTATGGCATCCTTTAATTTTGGATCTGGATGTTTTGTCACTATGCAATTCATTGTTAAGTGATTAAGAAGACCACATGGTGCACCATCAGGGGTATGGACAGGACAGATAAATCCTATGTAGGTATAAAAACATTTTAGTTATATGAATAGACTTTTAAAAGACAATGTACATAGAGTAAAAATATATTAAAACAATTCATTACCCCAAGCATCAGGTAGCAATTGTCTAGCCTCAGTGGTTCTCATTTCTTGGAAAAATGAACCTCTATGTATTGCTCTGAAATGACTCATATAACGCATCCTGTTAATATTTTCAGCTACTATTGACAAACCAGTACTTTGCATAAGTCCCAAGCCACTTTGTGACCTTAAATTACCAGTTGATAAAAAGTTCTCCATCTGAGAATCAAATGAGCCACAACCTTTTAATGCATTTAACATTTCCTCTAAAATTAAATAAGTATATTAAAATAAATCAACAAATAAATAAAATAAATAAGTTAAAAAACGGTGGCATTAATTGGTGTACTTACGATTAGTCAAAGAAAAATTGTTGCCAATATGTTTTGCTCTTCTTATAATGTTAGCTCTTAATCCCATTAGCCATACATACAGTTTTTCTTTAATAACTTGCAAATATAAATGTCCACCCACTAAACATTCTTGCATCATAACTGCATCAGCACCTTCAACAGCACATTTATTATCAGCTAATGTAAAGAGCTTTTTCACCATAAAACAGAGTAAATGAAATTTATCAGCAGGATCATCAAGATGAATAGCTATACAATGTCTGAAAATAGTTTAATTTTATAATATATTAATTTTGATAGTTATGCATTATGTTAGTTTTTACTGAAATTATTTTGCTTACTTAATTATGAAATCACAAACTTCAGTATCGGTTGCATTTACAGGAAGTTCATAGAACTTAATTCTAAACATTTTACCAATGTAAGTTTTACATTGCTCATAAGAGTGTAAATCTTTTTCGTGAATCTGTCTCATCATATTCAAAATACAATTTTGATAATACACATTATTCTCACAGCCATTAATTAATGAATTGTAAATAAATTTATCAGATACATTCATTAAACATTTTAACATTAAAATTAATGGTACGTAGTACAAAACTTTCCTATAAGTAAACATTAATTTTGCTGATCCATCAGTGACATAGTGCAATGTATTAGACTGAAAAAGTGATTAAAATCATTATTCAAGAGAAATCTTATTGTTTAATAGTAATATATAATTAAAAAGAAAAATATGAAAATCTTACTGTCGCAGTATTGTCATCTCTAACACTTCTCAATAAAATACCTAAATCACTGAACAGATCTCCTCTTTGTTTCCAACCCGATCTTCTGATTGCAATAGGATAATTTCTTCTTGTTAATAAAAGCATTCTTATAAGACGTTCATGTCCTTTTATAATAAAGTAGCCACCCCATTCTTGCTCATGTTCCTTGAGTTTGACTAGTTCTTCAGGTTTTAAATTTTGCAAATGGCATCTGTTTGACTAGATAAATATAACAGATTGACGTAAGTAATATTAATCAAATAAATACTGATACATTATAGAAAAAATTACATTAAAATATTTAAAATTACCTTAACCATGATTGGAACTTCTCCTAAATTTTTCTCCATTGTTTCTTGTATTTTACCATTAATCGACCAACTGACTTTAGCATTCAGTTTGCCTTTGTAAGTAGCAGCTCTCTGTCTACATTCAGTAGGATATATTTTGTGATTTCTCACACCAATTGTTCCACTGGGAATAACTGGTGGCTCAATATTAACATCCTCTATTCTTAATTCTACTTTATCACCATTTACTAAAGTTAAATATACTGGAAGTAGAGTTTTTGTAGCTTCTGAAAGGCCAGTTTCAGTCATGTAGTTAAATGACTCAATATGAGGAGCTCCTAGCCTCTGTAAAAGCTGAAAAAAAACATAAAAATCAGACATTGCCTAAAAGTGTATATAAATAATTCGCATAATCAAGACTTACAGGATTTTGTTTAGGAGCCGGTATGCCAAAATTTGGCGATGTATTTGTTAACTTTGGTTCGGTCGGCAACTCCTTTTCTTTTGCTTTCCCCATGTTGACTGTTTCTATTTTCATGTTGACGTTCAATGATATTGGTAAATTATCGTTATTCAATTTAAATTGCAAAGCAATATTTTGAAAACAATATTTTTTCCATTAAGACACATGGGCTACGCATTTCTTGACGCACACGTGATTGATATACGTTGTGCTAGGTTAGAACCAGCGAGATGTACTAACTCCGAATCGCACGTGTCTGCGAGTTAATCGCTCTGTCTTTCTCAGATATTGAAAATGGGCTGGATTTGAAATTTTAAATTCAAGTGTTTATAGAACTACAAAATAATTAAAATAGAATGAAAAAAATTGATTTTTTGCTTAAAAAATGTGTATAATTATTTTATCATTTAAACTAATGAAAACTAAATCATTGGAAAAGTGAAAAACAGTGTTCATAACCTAAAAAAGAAAAAAGTACGCGCGAAGCGCGTTTGAATTTTGCTAGTAACATTTAAAAAAGTCCGCATAGATGAGCGTGAGGGTGGAGATTTTTCTATCTCCCTTTGACAAACAGGAGTTGTGCAACGTTACTCGCGAAAGAGGGGAGTCAATCAATTTTCAGGCGTCTAGCGACTAATATATATTTTTTATTATAATCAGTTATATTTTATTTGACAATATACATTATAGAACTTAAGAATTAATTATCTTAAAATTTTTTAAACTTTTATTAATTTCTTTTCATTTATTTTAACCTTATCCTTTCATGTGCTGAGAAAGCATTTTAATGCTTATTTGAATATTTAAATCACCCGCGTAAATAAAGACATCGGAATTTGCCCGACGTTTGTGATTGCAAGATTGATGTTTTTATTCTTTTTGGAGCTCGGGGTTGAATTTAAAAAAAATTTTTCTAGTATATATGTTTGTCCTTCATTTGTAACCAAATCCATTCTTATATTATCAATATGTACCTAATAAAAAACAAATTATTATCAATGCCTGGTTTATTTTTCATAAATTTATATAATTATATATTTATACATACTATATATATGTGGAACATTGCTCGTCTGATAATCTTATTATTGTTACTACCTATATATGTTTAGATACGTTCTGTACTGCTTATAAGCAGTACATAAATAATTATTTATCAACTCTATATAAATTATTAGTTAATTAAATTTGTATTCATCGTATATATTTTGTAACATTAACTAATATTTTTAAAGTTAATTGTTAGTTACTTTTTTAGAAGCGTGTGTGTGTGTATATATATAAAATTAAATTAAATCGATTTTAAAAAATGAAATCTTATAATAATTACTTAACGAATTTTTCAGTATTCATTTATAGAATTTATTTTTATCATAAAATCATTTCTGCAATTCCGGATGTGTCTAACATCAAATAAATTGAATCCTGTATAACGCATACCGCAAAATTGCACGATTGCTCCGGAAGCGCATTACAGCAAATAAAGAGCAATATATACCTACATAGCCGAGTATAATTGCACGGTTCCGACTCGCCTGCATTCTGCAATTGCGGTTAACCCAAATATATAATATTTATTCGCAGATGCTTCATCAATCATGTCTGTATACTGCAGCTGTCTGGTAATAAATTTTTTTTTAAAACTCTTCAATCCACGTGTTTCTAGAAAAATAATTGTATTTCTTTCGCGACATGTTATTTCCGAAATGCTACTTTTTTCTAAAATTTATTAAAAATAAATGACCTACCTCATCATCGGTGCTCCAAATTAAATGAACTTAAATATTTAATTTATTAATTAAATCAAAGAAATGGGATCGTGAATTATATAATTATAAATAATTATAATATACACCTTCTGTAGTTCGTTGGCTTGTATTGGTAAAAGTCAAAGGTATTGTCTTTCTGTCTGCAGACTAATCCCGAGAAAGTACTAACTAGAAGCTTTCTCCCCGCGAAGACTATAGCACATTTCAGATTCTCCCGCGAAAACTATAGCCTTCGCGGGGAGAGCGCGAAATATGCTAGTCTTCGTCGGGAGAAGGCGAAATGTGTTAGTTTTCGGGAGCGGGGGTGGATCTGAAATGTGCTAGTTTTCGCCGGGGAGGCGCTAAATGTGCTAGTCTCCGCGGGAGGATCTGAAATGTGTTAGTCTTCGCGGGGGAAGCGTGAAATGTGCTCATCTTACAACGACATAGCTTCGGAAAATTACCAAATGGTTAATTATTGTATTGCAATTTACTGTTATTTCTTATAAGACAATGCCCAATTGTCAATACTGTGTATATAATATTCAGGTATTCAAATCATTAAGTCCATTTTTATTTACAGCAATTCGATTCAAAGCATGTATTTCCGAGCAGAAAACTGAATTAGTATTTTTTTCGAGCAGACTCCAAATTGATATCTTCTGTTACAAAGTAGATATGATTTTATTTTTTTATATAACAATTACTTTAAAAGCTAATGAAACAAACCACCATTCACATAATTAAGTAAACATATTTATCTATAAATGATCCTATTTCAATGAAATCTCTTACTCCGAAATCATCACACTCCAATTCTACAAACAATCTCTTTTTTATATATAGGTACAAAGCTTGCAAAAAACTTCTAATTTTCCAAGACCATGTGTTCCTAATTCTCTCGCGACACTGTCACTTTCTCCCTTACCACCACCCTCCTATCCACCGATTCTCTCTCTCTCTATCCTTCTCTCTCTTTCGCCGTATCCTAATAAGGAGAAGGGCGGGGGACACTATAACCCGCAGGCTCGACTTCTTCTTCTCATATATATATATACACACACACACACACATCTGTGTGTGTGATGCATTTTCACGTTGCGCCGGGCGTCGCGCCGCGATGTCACATAGAGCAGAGCAGCACACGCATGGATGTAGTAGTAGTATAGAGATAAAAGTAGCCCGGCACGCGCATTGTGCGACAGGCCGCGCGTAGAGCAGAAAGAGAGGAAGAAACGATATATATATATATATACACACACACACATACACTGCTCCGAAACAAAACCGACAGGAGGAAGATGCGGGGGCGCAGGGACGGAACGTGAGGTGGGGACGAAACCTGTCGAGTTGCGAGGGGTTGGCTCTACTATATATCCTCGTGGCACGATTGGTTTTTGATGGGTGGTATGTGCTGCTGCTGCTGCTGCTACGAGGATGGTTCTGGTTTCAATGTGCGCAGAGGGTGTTTGTATATATAAGAGAAGTGTGGAAGTAACTGCAGAGACAACGACGACGATGCGTTTTTCATACACAGTATTTGCTTCTGGGTGGTTAAAGAAACTGCTTATACACATGGATTTTTTTTTCATGAAAAGAATACACATAAATCACTGTATAATAATCGCAGATTTAGCTAAATAAATTTTTTATTTTTTTTTTTTTTTCGTCGTTTTGTTGGTTGAAAGAAAACAATATCTTACTGAAATAATCCAACGAATGGATCTTGAAAGTAAATAGAAAAAGTTTCTAAAATACAAACGAAACATACGGACTTATATGGGCATACATTGAAATTGCACGTTTGAATGGCAAGTCGGTAGTTTTACACATTCAAAAATAACATCGCGAGTATCGATTTCAAGCGCAGCACCACGACGAATATACGGCGCGTTCGGTCGACGCGTGTTACAATTCAGCGTGTCTCTCCCTCTCTCTCTCTCTCTCTTGCGTTATTTCACACTTTTACGTCTCATTTTTCTCTCTTTGTGAAAACACGAGTGAACGAACATAATGGACTCTCTTGCTTTTTTTCTCTCCTATAAGCTTTCGATAACAGATCTCTAACGGTCTATAACAATTACCTCGAGTTGATTGAGGTGTAAATGTAGCTCATTTCTAAAACGCTATATCTGCATAGATTTTACTATTAGATCTATAGCTGCGTATAATGTATACACACTTTCCCAACAATCAAATTTGTCTTTACGCTCGGTTTATTCCAATCTCCTTATACACTGTGCGCTATTTAAGCGGTGTACTTTCACCGAATTAAAAATAATTTCGATACTTCCGAACCTTACCGCTTTAAGTGATGCACTTTGATTTTAATTATTTAATCGGTTAATTCAGTCGCAGAGGATGAAATTTGACTGCTCCAGTTTAGCCGCAAGGCATTACAATAATTTTAATGTAAGTTGTATAGATTTTCAGCTTTGCAAAGGGAAAGCGAGCTGTTTCATTTATAAAAATGAAATCTGTTTCGAAAGAACAGATATTGTTTTTTGGAACATATATGATTGGTGTGCCATTTTTTATCATAGATATTTAATTGATATATTATACGTGTAAATAATTATGCTTCGTATTTATTTATATTTTTCAATTTTCTATTTTAAGCATATTTTGTATAAATTATGAAAAGGCAAATTATCTGTAAATAAGAACTTTTTAATTATGATTAAAATATATACTTCAAGACAAAAAAAGATACGTGCATTTCTGTTGTCGATTTTCCTATCTTAAATCAAGATTATCATAATCAAGATAAAATTTTATACCAAACCACTACTATTGAAATAATGCTTAAATAAAATTACATTAACATCCGGATGCAATATAATGGAGCAAGTGTTAATTTTTATTTTTTCACATTTCACAAATGAGTTCATGAGATCCGTGCGAGTATATAAGAATTTACTCTATCGAATATAATTATTATAATATTATCACTTAATTTTTATTAACAATTTCTATTAACAATAAATTGTATACGTATCTGATCTGAATTTTGTTTTTGTATTTGTGCAACCCCTTATAGATTCGATCCAAGAACTTTTGAGTGAAATTCCGTCGTTCGACGAAAACAAGACTATAAAAAACCAGTTCAATTATATTCCCAGGGCAGACTATGCGAATTGTATAAATTTCTGTATTGGAATAAACGTACTATATCTATGCAGTAAAATTATATTTTATATAATTAAATAAATAAATGATTATCATAAATCGAAAAATATTGTTTTTTAGAACAATTAGAACAATAAATTTTGAAAAAATGATATATAGACATAAATTGTTTATTTAGCACATTTTCTGTAAAAAAAAGGTACCTGCGTGTCACCAATCGAACCGCTCTTACAATTCGGAATTCCTTACACCTATTTATAAAAAAAAAATTCATGCAGCTGCACTAAATTTTATAATCAAATTAAAAAATTTTTTTTACGTGTAAAAAATGCTTCAAGAAACCATAAATTTTGTCATCGAAGCATCATAGTATCCACCTGCTTTTCATACAAAAATTTTTCCATACTTTAACAATTACAATCAATAGTATACACACAACTACCATTCAATTTTATTTAAACCACTATCTACATATCAATCAACCCTGCACCACCTAAAAAATAAAAAAACAATCTCCCATTCGACACTACACCACCCGCGCCTCATACATCACTCGTATACCACACCTACACTTATCAACACCACGGGCACCTACAACTCCCACTTACGGCCCTGGTTGCGCGCGTGTGAGCGAAACACATATATATATATACCTATACACGTATATACTCACTCGCTCGCCGCGAGTCAGAGCAGCAGCGCATCGTATACTAGCCGCCCGCCTGCCGCCGCCGCGAACACATCGTCTCTCTCTCTCTCTATATATATATATATATATATGTATATACAGTAACCGTGGGCAAGAGTGAGAAAGAGCGAGAGGCAGTTTCCTCTCGGATATTTTCGCGAGAGGAGGCAACGGCACACACCAGCACCAACTACTTATACCCGCAGACATCGTCGCGCAGCGAGAACGACACCGCGCGGCGCGCTCCTTTTTCTCGCCGTATATAGTTTTTTTTTGTTGTATACTTATATACCCACCGTATACTGTATAATATACACACAGAGAACGAGAGAAGGGCAGAAGAAGCAGAAGAAGCAGTGTTGTGTGGTGGCACACACTATAAAGGATATACATATATAATATACGTAAGCAGATCGCGCGAGAGTGCAAATAAAAGGAGTCGGCATCAACGGCAGCGACCATGTCGTACGAGCTCAGTGAGTGTTTACCGAAATATATACATATATATGTGTGTGTGTGTGAGCTAAGTATAGTACGGAAAACCCTCTTCTATTCAGCGCCGTGTGTGTAGTGTTAAAAAGAGAGAGAGAATCGCTAAACAGGAACGTGCAAAATAAGTGTGCTGTAAGTACAGCCTTATCGAGACGCGCGACCGTATACGCGAGAGCCACGGTGGTGGTGGTGAGTCACAATACACTGCACGAGCATGAGCGCTCGATAAGAGGCCCCACGAGAGAGAGAGAGAGAAAGAGAGAATTGCCGAAAAAAAGAAGCCGGCCGCTATGTGTATATACATACAACTTGTGCTTATAGGGCTCGTGTATACACTATTGTACATATATATACTACACTCACCTCCACCGGTTTACTTACGTGTTGCTTTTCGTCCTGCGCTTGATGCATGTATATGTATATATATATACCTACTACCTGTGCATATACCCGTTGTATACATATACATATATCGCGACACGTACGGATTCTCACGGTGCCGTTTTGTTTACCTTCGACGTGGACACTCGCAAAGCCACACCGGTACCTATATATTAGGTAGCTTTGTTCCGGATTATGCAATGCCGCGTATATAAAGGGAAAAGGAGTATAGTGCGAAACTACACTGTACATATACGTATATGTATATATATATCGAGTGAATCAAGTTCTCTCTCTCGCGCACCTTCCGTTTTATTTTTGCTAACGCGCGTCATCGCGTAGTCGTTATACCGCGACGAGGTTTCTAGTTGAGCAGGATGTATGTTATAGGTATATAATGAAATATATAAGGAAAAAAAGACTTTGTACATGTGTAATATAGGGGGCAGAGAGAGAGAGAAACGCCGATTTCGGAATCGCTGATTAATCGAATTTCGTGTTTTATACTGCTCAATGAGTATATATATATACTGCAGTTTTGCAACGGAATGAAATTGTTTGAACTCATGTGTATATGTGTGTGTGAACGTGCTTCGGGGCAGAATTAATAATTGGTGAATGATTGACTTGTTGACGTGTAAAATAAGCCGTTGCGAGAGTTTTTTTTATATATATGTGTGGCTGTTTCCTTAAAAGGTAATAATTTTAGAAACGAGAGTACGCTATGATTCATACGTATAGCTGCTTATCTACGGATAAAATTGATAATACTGTTTTACTTATCGGAGCAATTTCTGTTTGATAATTATATCATTGTTTTTTTTTTTCAACCGCAAGTTAAAACATCTTTTATTGCATGTAATATATAGATTAGTCATTTAAAAAATTTTCTCTCAATTTATCCCCAGCCCTTTCTAGTAATAATAATAATAATTTATTTCTATCCAAAATATTTAAACAAAACCATGATATCAACTTTAAACTCGACTCTTCGTAACTTTCCACTCGTACGAGCGAGTTCAAGAATCTTTGGAAAAAAAGTTTCGAGAGGGCAAACGCATGAAGCGCATCATTATAGAATCACGACAAAATCCTAATCGTGCGCGTGTGCGTGCGTATAGTAGTAATAGTACAACTTTCCTCTCTCTCTCTCTTTCTCGTCGTGCTTATGGCTGTACGAAAATAGGCCGTGATATTTCGATCTGGTCCCCTGCCAAGTGGTGAGATTCTCTCCTCTGTACGTACATATATATATATATATACGCGTATATATATATACGCTTCTTCCCACCTCTCTGCAGATATTCTCTATATGATTTTGTTGTTGTTGCTTTTCATTTTTGATATTTCGGAGAGTTTACGCTTTCGCGCGCACGCACAACGTAGGTATATAGTAAGTTGCGTTACGTAATTATAGAGAGGAAAGAAAAGAATTAGAGAAAGAGAGAGATTTCTCATCTCAGATTTGTAGTGGTGATAATAAATCCTCGCGTGGAGGTTCCTGTTCCGGTAAAAAAAATACAAGCAAGGGGAGAGAAAATACGTACGCGTTGGTTTCGTAATGGTCTAGTGTGTGTGTGTGTATATAAAGGTTTTTCGAGAGAGGAGTAATGACTTTCGCTCTTATATTTATGAGGATATTTAGTTCGAGCTCTCTTTGATGATGTATTTGTGTAGTTTTAATTTTAATGCGTTTCGCTGGTTGTTCGAGAAAATTTTAAATTAGCTGAACCCTAATGTATTTATATATAAACATAGGCGTTTTGATATTCATTTTTAGAATATTTGATAAATCTATTTATTAAAGTTGATTTAAAAACAGATGTTTCCAACAACGTAAATATTTGTTTCGTCGTCTCGATAAATATGTATATTTATATATTTATTTTAGATTTATGATTTCAGCCACTATGCTTTGAATACGCCAAAAATTTTTGCAAATTCATTTAACGCGAATTAAAATTTATCTCTTTTTAATTGTTCTTATATATTCTTATAATCATTGCGTAATGCAATTTAAAATCTTATAAAATACATATATCATCTTATACAATCAACAACCGATATATATTCGAAAAGAACATATTATGCACACACATTGCTTCGTCGTTTGTACGAAGGTTCCCGTACCGCAACCATTATTTAATTACCACCGCGGCAACAGCGTTTAATCGACACGAGAGCAATTATTACACACTATATGCGCTCTCTCTCTCTATGTTCCAGACTACATTTTCGCAACGCTCCCGCGCACACAGAGAGGCCAGCCCCTGGTGTTGGGCGGCGACCCAAAGGGCAAGAATTTTTTATACACGAACGGCAATAGCGTCATTATTCGAAATATCGAGGTATGAATCATTTGTTGCACTACACTGAGAAAAAAAGTTAGTAAAAATTCCAAATGTGTGTTTGGAAAAATTACGATAATTCTATAGTAAAGCCACCACAGGTTGTAAAAACTCCAAAAATTACCATAATTTATAGGAAATTTTACCGTAATTATAGGAAAAATTAGTATAATTCTGGTAAATTTTCCAATAAATTATGGTAATTTTTGGGGTTTTTACAACCTGTGGTGGCTTTACTAGAATTATGGTAATTTTTCCAAACATATATTTGGAATTTTTCCTAACTTTTTTCTGAGTGTATGTATATATATATGTATCGTCTCTTTTTATATATATATATATATATATATATATATATATATATACTTATATTTTATGATTTTAGAACCCCGCTATCTCGGACATTTACACGGAACACTCGTGTCCCGTGAACGTAGCCAAGTACTCGCCTAGTGGTTTTTACATTGCGTCAGGAGGTAAGAGAGAATATTTCAAGTATATAGATAAATATAATGTTTTGTAAAATTGAAATGATATATATTGTACGATGCGGAATTATCTGTTTAAATAGATCAATCCGGTAAAGTGAGGATCTGGGATACCGTGAATAAGGAGCACATTTTGAAAAATGAGTTCCATCCTATCGGTGGTCCAATCAAGGATATCGCCTGGTCACCCGACAGCCAGCGGATGGTTGTTGTTGGCGAGGGACGAGAAAGGTATAGAAAGATTATTTATGGTTTCTTAAGGATATTATGAAGACTTTTGATGAGGATCATATATATATAATAATAGATTCGATTTTCTTTTAGATTTGGACATGTATTCATGGCCGAGACTGGTACGTCGGTTGGAGAGATATCCGGTCAGAGCAAACCAATCAACTCCTGTGATTTTAGACCGGCGAGACCCTTCAGACTGATTACTGGAAGCGAAGACAATACGATCGCCGTGTTCGAAGGTCCTCCCTTCAAATTCAAGTACGATATATAATTTAATGGAATATTGAAACTGAAGAAATGAGAAAAAAAATATCCTAATCATTATAATTGTTTCGTATTAATATACAGGATGACCAAACAGGACCACACGCGGTTCGTGCAAGCTGTGCGCTACTCGCCGGCCGGCAACCTCTTTGCCTCAGCAGGCTTTGACGGCAAAGTGTTCCTGTACGACGGCACGACATCCGAGATCGTAGGAGAAATCGGTTCGCCAGCGCATCAAGGCGGAGTTTATGGGGTAAATTAATTATTATCCTCATATTTTTTTTATTGATTTGATGCTAACGAGGTAAAATAATTGGTGTGTATTTTTAGATCGCTTGGAAGCCAGATGGAACTCAACTACTGACGGCATCCGGTGACAAAACGTGCAAACTGTGGGACGTCGAAACGAGAACTCTCGTCGATGAGTTCATCATGGGGAATACGGTTGACGACCAACAAGTGCGTAATTTATAGGATTTTTAGATGTTACTCGCTGAATATTATAACAGTTGGTTATAAGTAAGATATGTTTTTCTTTTCTTCAGGTGAGCTGTTTGTGGCAAGGAAACTATGTGCTTTCTGTTTCACTAAGTGGCTTTATAAATTATCTTGATGTTAATAATCCCTTGAAGCCTCTGAGGGTAATCAAGGTAAATATATTAGGATTTTACTTTAAAATTACGATTAAAAAGGTTTTTAAAAAATTAAAGCTAAGATATTCAATATTTTTCGTGTTTATTTAGGGACACAACAAACCTATTACAGTATTAACAACGAGTCTAGATAAGAGTACGCTGTACACGGGCTCGCACGACGGATACGTAACGAACTGGAAGTCGGCAACGGGCGAGAACGATCGCGTTCAAGGCCAAGGCCATGGGAATCAAATCAACGGCATGAAAGCGACTGCAGATTTGGTTTACACCGCTGGTATCGATGATACTCTGAGGACAATCGACATCGCCACTAACTCGTACGAGAACACGTCAGTATTGAGGCTGGGCTCGCAACCAAGGGGACTCGATATTTATGGTGACATCGTTATTACTGCTTCCGTAAAAGAAGTATGATTTTTTTTTTAAATATAATCAGTATTAAAAGTGTTAATGTTGTGTGAATCTTGACGGATATATGTTTAACGTTACATTTATGATTGCATTGAAATTTATGATGTAGAAGTGACAATTTTTTTTTATTTTTTATTGTAGCTCGTAGTTGTTAAAGATGGAAAGAAAGTTTCAAGCTTGCCAATTAATTACGATCCTTCCTGTGTGACTATCAATCAAGGAAATGCTGATGTTGCTGTTGGTTCTACTTCGGATAATAAGGTAAAGATAAAAACAAGTTGAAAAAAATTTTTTCGCATTATTACCTATTATTATTTAACTTTTTCTTAAATTCAATAGGTATATATTTACGCACTGGATGGAACTAATCTCACGCCTAAAACGGAACTGGAACATTTAGGTGCTGTAAATGATGCAGCTTACAGTCCTGACAATAAATACTTGGTTGCTTGCGACGCACATCGAAAAGTCGTGCTTTACGCAGTTCCAGAGTATAAGGTGATTATTTGCTTAATGTTTAATATTTAAATAACATACTAACAAAGTTTATTGTTTTGAATTTTCTAAAAATAATAACAACACCACGTTAACGACCATTATAAAAATCGGTTTACAGAAGGTGAGTCAAGTCAGATTCAACTTATATGTGTTTTTAGTAATCAAAGTAAAACATGTATCACTTTTTGAATCTGCAATATGGCATGAGGATAAAGCATGTGAAATTATGCATGCGTGATTATTTAATTTCAACATACAAGTAATACTAAAAAAATAATTTTATTTTACATTTAGTTGGCACACAATAGGGAATGGGGCTTCCACAATGCAAGAGTAAATACTGTGGCATGGAATCCAGATTCTACAATGGTTGCAAGTGGAAGTCTTGACACAACAATTATAATATGGAGTGTTACTAATCCTGCAAGTCACACAATCATCAAAAGTAAGACAAAACATTAAAATAATAATAATTTTGTAATATTAACTTCTCTCACACAATACTGAATTTTTTTATAGATGCTCATTCACAAAGTCAAATTAATCAACTAGTTTGGTTAGACGAAGAAACAGTAATTTCTGTTGGCCAAGACTGCAACACAAAAATATGGCGTGTGGAGAAAATCTGATTGAGCTGAAAGAGAATCTGTTTTATAAAGAACAGCTTTATTAACAACGGATGCATTTTATTTATTTATCATTGATTCCTAGCTTGCAATTGCATTGTATATTATTTTTTAATACAATACTTGATATACAATTATTGAAATATTTAATTGATCAAATTGATGATTTTCAATTCGATTTCAAATGAATTTGTAAACTGTGTGGATTTTTACTTTAAATATTATTTTCTGAAAAATTTAATTTTTTGTTTTTAATTTAAATTTTTTTTGTTATTAATTTTTCAGTTTCCTATGAATGTTGTTATGAGTAATTTTGTATCATCATAAATTTTATAAACTATATAGAAATAGTAAGTTTCAACTCTATAATTCATCCTTAACCATCCACAACTAAAACAATATTTCAAAACGAGATCCGTCTTATTTAAAACGAATTAACGATAACAATTGAGCAAACAAACAATAACAATATGAACACTAGGGGTCTTTAAGGAACTTTTGTTTGCCTCTCCTAAACATAACCTCAAACTTCTTTGATGTTATCACATTAAAACTTTCCACGAACTTAAATTCTTTCTTCATTTTTGGAGCATACAGATTCACTAATTTTTTTTACATTGTCAACAACGTTATTCCACTATCACCATTCATATTTCCAGTCAAATTGACCTCTGATTGACCTCCAGTTCTGATGCTTTCAAGCTTTTTGAAGTTATGTTCTCAGTGTCAGTGGAAAGGATTTTTTCTAATGAAAACACTTTACACTGCAATCAAGTCTTTTGGCATATGTTAGGGTTTTGTTGAACTGTATCTTGCTCTTTTTTGTGCAGAATCGACAGGATGTCTATAGGATACATGCTTCCTTAATGCATCTCGAGAACGAGACACATGTGAGCAAGCTGCACAGCTATATGAGCTGTTACTGTGTGTTTCCATGTGAACTCGTAAATTATATTGATTACTCAATTGCTTCCCACAAATCAGACAAGTAACACTTGTTTTGTTGCAACTTTGTGAGCTTCGACTGGTTGTGGTTGTTGTTGTTGTTGTTGAACCACTGAGGAAAGACTTGAAGTTTGTGTCAGTTAATAATGGTTTTACATTTTCCAACAAAGGACTTTGACACTCTTCTTTTAGGACTGTACTTGGATGTCCACTGTCTATTTTGAAGTTAGATTTTTTTTCTCTTTGATTTAATTTGGCATTGATAGAATAATAAGGTTTTGTTTTTACACTACATGGAAGATCATTCAGTTCACTAGTATTATTAGATTCAGACTCTGTTTCGATATTTCGTTCGAGATTTTCTGAAGGAAAATCAGCGGCAACAGGTTCCATTGCTTCATGGGGCTCTGGTGTTAAAATCTCCTCATGTTCCTTCTGGTCGTTTTTCGCGGACGATTCGAATTTTTCGACTAAGTGGAAATTTTTTTCTTCAAGTGGAGGTGCAGGATCTATTGTCTGATTATTTTCATACCTGGATGCTTTCTGAAAATTAAAAAAAAGTGTTAATAATAATAATTCTCTAATGGTTAGAATAGGTAATAAAACTTATAAAAATACTTTGATGTTTAAAAATGATAGCAGCATATTCATTTCAATATTTCAAATTGACAAGTATGATTATTAAAGTTAGCATTTATTGTTGCATGTATATCATTTAGAATATAATTTATAATTTACCATGAATAATATTCCAAAAAATAAAAAGATAGTGATTTATATTTGATTAATTGAGTTATAAAGTTGGCTTTATACTAGAAAAGCAAAAAACATTATATGAACTTCTTATTAGGATAAAGCTTTGCTTTTAATTGCATTAATGTGAAGCCTTCTTTGTATTATACTAAAATAAAGTTTATTTTATATTTTGAATAATAATAGAATATGAAGAAAAACAACTGCATTTCTGTACCTGTCGAGCAACAATCTACTCGTAGGAAAGGATTCCATTTTGGGGTTCATCCATTTGCGTTAAGTTCTTGCTCACTTTCTTGCAACACACACAACGATTCTTGATCTCGTGGGTATCGTTTGAGCATTCATTATCATTTCTCAATGAGTAAATGACAGTGAATGTGCGTGCTTAAGTCACCTGAACAAAACAACAACACAATCGTTTGTTTTAATTTTGTTAAAAAAACTAGGACAGCAACATTTTAAAAAAAAGGCATAAAATGTGAATAACATTTTTAAATATTAAACAAAACATGATTATAAAAATCAACCTGAAAACATGCAGCATGCAAAGGATTTTACTTAAAAAATAAGTTTTAGGAAGGGAAAAATAATTCAAGAAAATTAAAACGTAAAACATAAATTTTTTTAAATATTTGTAGGATCAAAAAAAATGAAATTAAATTAAAACAATTAATAAATAAAACTTACCCCTGCAATATCAGCTAATCCACGGACATGTAAAGTATCTGCCATTGCTAATAGTGCAGGAAGTTGGTCTTGGTAAATATTAACTTCACCATTGTACATGAAAGTAACAAGAGCACATAGATTGGCATACTCCATTCCAGGTAAAATAATTACAGGATGTTGGAGTGTATTCAAATCCTAAAAATAGCACAATGGATGAGAGTTTATTTTTAAACTATACATCAAATCTTATAACAAATTCTATTTTTACCTTAAATAATTCTTTAAAATAATAACTACATGCAGATAGGATTAGTCGATGAGCATAAATGTGTCTTCCTCCGGCGCTGAGAGTCACGTCAGTTAAGTCACCCCCATCCAGCAGCTTTGGTAAAGAGCTTAGCAGGGTATTTTGGAAATTGTGCCAACGCAAACAGAATTGTTGTCCTTCCATTATCTAGAAAATAAAAATGAAAATAACGTTTTGGCTCTAAATTGAATATATCCAAAGTAGACATTTTAAATTTTGATAATATAATAATTTTATACTACAAAAAAAAATAATTGAAAAACCAATTTTTTAATCATAAATATGAATAAATTTTGATATTTATACTTGCAAAAAAGGATGATTACTTATTTATTATAAATTTAACAACTGAACAAAACCTTTCCCTCTACAAAATTAAACAATAATTCTTTATTTATTAAAACAAACGTTTGCTATTTGTTTAAAAATTTTCCTATAATTATCTTAACGCTCAACCGTAAAATACTTAAAATATCAATCCCAACAACCGTAATTCCACCCTCGCAACTATCTCACCACTGTTTACAAATATCCTTCAACGTTCAATGCCCTCTTCCCTCTCGAACCACCGATAAATAATCAATAAAAAAGAAAACTTTCATATTACGCATCGCGCTATAATACATACATATACATACGTTATCTCCAACCAAGCGCAACTGGGTCGCTGTCAACGGTCTCTCTTCTCGCGAAAACCTATACACGCTCCAATTCTCATACGAAAAAACGTTCCGCACACGCGCAGCTATAGTAGTAGTAGTAGTAGTAGCTGTCAAGCTGTTGCTGCCACCGCACACGCGTCACTCAATCGCGCAATACTTAATATATCCCCTCGCGCGCTCCAAAAACGAAACCGTTATACCTCTCTCTATATACTATACCGCTACGTATATACTATACTATATACTTGCAATCTTACCAATGCTCGCGCGCGCAAGCTCTCTCTAACAAACTGCGCGCATTGAATAACGTTCAAAGGTTAGGGCTCGCAAGCATTACTACTACTACTATACAATTCCGTGTATGATCTGGCTAGCTGGCCCGTTCCGATCCCTATTTATTTAATCGGCTCGCAGAGTAGTGGCTACTACTACTACTGTTGCGGCCGACGACGACAGCGGTGGCGGCGGCAACGCAGGTTCCAGCCAAGTCTATTATTGTCGTTGAGCGTGCACGAATGAACGCTCAAGCGCGCGCGCGCGCGCGCGCTTACGGCTGGAGCAAGGTAAAACGTTCGACACGCCACTCTACTATTGCTGCAACGCAAGCTCGCACTCACTCACTCTATAGATATCTCTCTCTCTATCTCGCTCTCTCTCTTGCTTCCACGGTCGCATAACACAGACCTTGCACGATATACTTTTCGCGTTCGCGCGCTAGTTATAATATATTTAAGTATAGTAAAAACGTGCGTTTACCTACTATAATATATATATATATACCTTTCGTCGTTCCGTTGCTTTCCGAGATAATTTATATATATGTATATGTACACGCGTAGAATGATTTGTATTGTATCGATATAGGTATATATATAAACGTGACACTTGATGGGCTTGTTGAATTTTATAATATATATATATCTGCGCCGCGAGCGAGACACAGGCACGCTGCGAGGGAGCTTTCGCGCGGACACTGCACACCACACACTGACCAAGCGCCGATACTGTGCGTGCGCTAACTACTGTGGCCACTGTATGCGCGCGCGCGCGCTTGCACGGAAGGGGGAGAGCTTTTCCAATTTGGACGGGGGGCGGACGGACAGACGACGACTCGAATAGTTTTTCAGGCAGGCAGGCAGGCAGCTCGAGCGACGCGCAGGTCGGGTCGGGTTAGGTTTTATATCGAGAACAATAGCCACCTAGCGAATGGCCTTAGCAACGGCCGCCCGCCAAAATTGCAACGCGCCGATGATAAATCATCTGCGATGAGTGGAATTTAAGATGATGGGGTACTGGTAGTTGCTGTTTTGGAGCATAAGACGAATGATTTTGTAGTATGTATATGCGGTTACGTTGGAGGTAAGTGCCTAAGGTTATTAGGTTGAGAGACGGTTTAGGTACGGAGAGGAGTAGGGATGTATGGTGGAATTCGATCGTGCGGGTCGATCCGAGCGTTCGATTTGGAGATAAAGTAGCGAACGGCAACGCGGGAACTACGTTATGTAAGTTATCTGGGGAGCAGATGAAAGATGACTTGCGCAAACGATGTGTGTGCGTATACGGATAATTAGCCGTTTGTCGCACTGTTAGCTAGGTATAGTTAATCGAAGTTTTATTCGTGTACTTGGAGCGTATAATAGTCCCCTCTTTATTTCGTCTCTTACTCGAGTTCTTACTCGGTTACGTCTCAGAGCTAAAAAGTATATAGTAAATAACCAAGATTTTACGAATATTTAATGAAAAAAAAAGGATTAATTTTCTGTAATTCTGGTAAGATTGTTTTTTTTTAACTCACTCAATTTGTCTTACCGATCCATGGATCATACTACTGGCGCATATGTAATAACGATGATCACTAACGCGGCACGGAAGCTCTTATACTACTTCAACACCTCGCTATAGGTCTACATAAGTATATATCCGTACTCTGTAACAAGCGGCTGCGTATATATATAAGAGCTCATCTCACTCTCTTATACGCGCGCGTATTTCACATAGCATACCGAACATTATTGATAAAAACGGCCTTCCAGCGATAGAATCTTTCTATATTTAACTTGCTGTTATGTGGGTCAAATTCTTGAAGAATGTTTCTAAACAAATGACAGACGTATACGCTTCAAAGGCTGGAATGCACGAGGCTATTAAACTATTTTCTTATTATATTTTTAAGGTTCCTATATTATGATTCGTGTAAAAGAATAATTAATCGTCTGTAAATACTTGTAGTTTTCATTTTATTGTTGACATATGTCTAATCAAACAAATAACAGGTGATTCGGGATTCTTTTACAAAAAACAGTGTAAACTCAAAATGTTTTTCTTGGGTTGACGGAATGTAAATTAGAATACTCGGGGTTTTCTTCGGAGGAAATTGGTTTTTTATTTGGTACGTGTATAAACGTTTACGAAAACGAATTGTAATATTTATTTAATAAGATAAATTAAAATAAAAAATGTTTTTTTTTAATTTTCTTAAAACACTTCGATGCGCATTATAAAGTATCTCATTATAATCTTGTATCTGCATTATTTCTAAAGGAGAAAAGTCCAATTCCAACGATATCTATGTACAATTGATATGAATCACAATAATATAAGTTAGCTCCGATCGTTACTAGATAACAGTATATTATAATTTTAAAAACTTCCTTCAACGACTAAAAATATATATCTAACATCCTTCCACCGCGACCAATACAAACAACTCTCTCCCATCGATATTGTATATAAAAAGTATACCTTGAACTTTTCATCGTCGAGACGACAAGCATACCACGACGCGCCGCGCGTGCAATCGTTATATTGTCTCGCCGCAGCAAAACAAAAAAAAGGGCCGTGTTCGATCGGCGCCTCCTCTCGCTTCTCCCTCTTTGCTTTCTCCCTTATCTCGTCGCGCGCGCATCGCCTCGCGATAACAACAACTATAAGCATACATATACCTATATACATATACCATCATATAGATCACATATATATATTATATACCTATATACCTTGCGCGCGTCTCGCGACTACTCCTTTTATAATATATATACCCATTTCAATCCCTCCCGCGCGCGCACCCAGACTCTTTCTCTCTCTCTCTCTTTGGTTTGCAAATATCTACTATCATCATCACCCGCATTTACTATATATATATATATATATACTACTACTACTCATCCGCAGGTAAATAAGACCGTCTCACCGCGAGGTGGCGATATAAACTGCTGTATACGCTCTTTTGGCACGCAACTACACCGGCGCTCGCCCATCTAACTCTTCGTACCTTACCCACGAGGAAAGGAAATAAAGTGAGCAAGTACAACGTCGGCAGCGCTAGCAGCAGCGGAGCGCAGCAGCAGCAGCAGCAGCAGTGACGACCACTACTACTCCAGCAGCTGCGGCGCGGCGACGACCATACACATCTGCACGGCACCTCTACGGACGGCTGGCCAACGAGAGACGAAGAGCGTACTATACCAGTACGCCACGCTCTCAAGAGAGAAGAACCTATACTATACAACACACTACTCTTCTATACTACTGCCGCCGCCGCCGCTGCCGCCGCCGTCGTCGCTGCCGCCGCGCGTATACAGCCAAGAGATAGGTTGTATAGGGTATAACGTGTATACGCGCCGCCGCCAGTGACATCTGGGCTGCCCCGTGCCTGCTGGCAGAGCCCCGACGAGAGAGAGTGAGAGAGCGAGAAAGAGAGAAAGAGAGAGAGAGAGAGTGGAGCGAACGTTGGAGCGAGAGCAAGCGTGGCTAATCAAGGCACCAAGAGGTAAGGGAGCTATCTATCTCCGTTCCTGTTTCTAAGTGCGTGTACGTTGTAGCCTCGTCTTCGTAGTACAATCTTGTACCTAAAAGCAACGCGAAAATCTTAACCGCAACGCGAGTGAAGCTGTGCGAGTGTGCTCTGGCTGCCGTGCGCGCGCGATAGAGGATTCGCATCGCTGCCGTCGTCGTCGGGCATCTTGCGAGCTGAGAGTGGGAGAGAGAGTGTGTATGTGTAGAAAATTGTATATATATATATACATATATACATATATATAAAGAGAGAGTCTACGTATGCAGGAGGAAGTGGGTGAGGAAGAGGTGGAAGCCGGTACGAGGAACGGCGACTCCTGGAGGAAGTGTACCGTTCCGCTCGCTCGCTCGTTCTATCTCGCTCGCACTTCCACCTCTGCAATCACTCTCGCTCACTCCGCGCCTACGTGCGCTCTCTTGCCTGCCCCTTTTACACTGTCGAGTGTGCGAGTGAGCGCGAAAACTCCTATATAGCGCGCGATAAGAGTATATGTATATATATATATACGCGCGTTTCGATAAACATTAAGGATACCACCATCCGGGTGACCAGGGTAACCCTAATATGCCGCGCGATGTCTAACCTTAACCTCGAGGGAGTGATCGGGACGCGAGCGCGCTGCGACTACGCTGCCACCGTGTCGACAGAAAAACGGAAAGAGAGAGAGAGAGAGAGAGAGAAAGAGAGAGGATTAATTAAGAAGGCATTTGTTCCCCTCTCTTTCCCTGCACGCTGTGTGTAAGAGAAAGAGAACGCGATTTACACCTCATCCTCGTCGAGGAGAACGCGACTCGTGGGTACAGTCATTGTCGTCGCTAACGTCTGAATTTTCTTTCTCTCTCTCTCGCGCCCTCGTTCACGTGTGCCCGTCGTGCAACGGTGAGCGCCTCGTGTGCGTCGCGACGCCTCCTCTCCACTCTCTCTCTCTTTCTCTCTCTTTCTCGCTTAGTATCGTTTGATTCGCATCAAGTGTGTAAAAGCACGCAGTAGTACAGTAGCAACGGTCGAGTTGTATTTGTACTTACGTATTTGCGTGAAGTTCTTTGGGATTAGAGAGACAGAAAGAGAGAGAGAGAAAGAGAGGCTTTGCACAATTTACCCTTGATCACGAGCGCGCGTGCTTCTCTCGTCTTGTGCAGTTGTTGCGTATGCGCGAGTAGCGAGCGTCTATGCAATTGTTTGAATTGAATGGATGCTAGTTAACTGGGGTGAGGAGGAGGAGAAAAAGTAAAGAACTTAATATTTGTTTTCCTTCCTATACCTACAGAAAGATGAGCAGTTCGGAGGAAGTCTCGTGGATTTCGTGGTTCTGCGGCCTCAAGGGCAATGAATATTTCTGCGAGGTGAGTTTCCTGAACACTGGCTTCCGTTGTTGATTATTAGGTTTCCTAAGCTGTCATTTGTGGGTAGCTTGCAAATGTATACAATTAAAGATGAGCATTTCGAAGCAATTGGTTGCTAATTTTTTGTACGAGCAGTTTTATATCAAAACCACATTGTTAGACTCAAATTGATTAATTTAAAAAATCACTATACTTAAGTGGGCTTTTTGTACTGCTTTTCCTACTGTACTTGTAATGTTTTATCCTTGATAACAATACTTTTCTTTTTGCAGGTCGATGAAGACTACATTCAAGACAAGTTTAACTTGACAGGACTCAATGAACAAGTACCACATTACCGCCAGTCTCTGGATATGATTCTGGATTTAGAGCCTGGTATGTTACAAATTTCAACTTTCATTACAACCATATTTGTAAATTTGTAGAGTTCGAAAAGTTAAAGAGTTTTATGCATAATTTTGACAAGTAGATATATCAGATATTATTTACAGGATTTTAAAAAAATTTAATATTTTTGACATACATTGAACAAACGATTACTTAAAAGAAATATATCTATGAAATATATTGAATTAAACTTGAAATAATTTTTCAAATTATATCGTCGTTAATTTTAATAAGGTTCTCCCGGGAAGCGGCTGTGCCTAAAAACGAAATCATTAAAATATATGACAATTTTTTAAATCAAAGAGAAATTTAAAGTAGTGTGTAGTGTACTTGTTCTATATAAATTATTTTGTTATGTATATACCAAATTATGAAAGAATGAATTGAGCAAGGTATTTTCCCCCACTTCTACTCAACATTCTGTTGTTTACATTTTACATCTATAGTTTTTAAATGTTTTGTACACTTTACGTCAATATATTTTGTTATGTTTTAAAGTAATACAAGAAATGGTTTACTCAGTATATTGAATTGATATTTGAATACTATATAATAAATAATTTCATTTCTAGATGAGGATCTGGATGATAATCCTAATCAGTCGGATCTCATTGAGCAGGCAGCAGAAATGCTGTATGGTCTCATTCACGCTCGTTACATTCTCACAAATAGAGGAATTGCCCAAATGATCGAAAAATATCAAGCTGGTGACTTTGGTCACTGTCCACGAGTTTACTGTGAAGGACAGCCTATGCTTCCATTGGGACTGAGTGATGTGCCTGGTGAGGCCATGGTAAAAAATTACTGTCCAAAATGCATGGATGTATACACACCTAAGAGCTCACGACATCATCACACTGATGGTGCATATTTTGGAACGGGGTTCCCACACATGCTGTTTATGGTTCATCCTGAATACAGACCAAAGCGTGGAGTAAATCAATTTGTTCCAAGGTATGATATCAAATTTTTAAATTTAACAAATTATTTTTAATATTAATCTACATGATATTGTTTTGAAGAATATTTTTAATTTACTATAATCTTCAATTTAACGTATACAATTATGTAACAACTTATTTAATCTTAAAATTTATTAGTTGATTTAATTTTATATATATGAGTAAAATATACTTCAAATTATTTCAAGATAAATTTTTCACTATGTAAATTAATAAACAAAAGTAACATCATATCATTTAATTATTACCTTGGTAAAAACCGTTAAATACTTGTTTTAATATTTTGAATGCAATCAAGTTAACTAATATTATATTTTAAAAACATCAGAACACCAAGGATTCCTAAGAGATTATGTCATCTTTTTATATAGAAAAGTTTGTACTGGTGATACTTCAGTTTGAGTTTATATAATTTATATAATAAAAAAATGCTTTAATTACTATTTTTAACATTAAAAATACGAAACTTCTATAAATAAACTATTTTTAACATTAAAAATACGAAATTTCTATAAATAAATAGAACATAAATAATTATTTCATTATTCAATAGTGATAAGTTCAGTTATTATCAAATTTAACTAACTTTTTATCAACGCTATGATCATAACGCTATGATTTGTTTTCAATTTCAGGTTATATGGATTTAAAATTCATCCCATTGCCTACCAGGTTCAACAGCAATCAGCATCTACATTCAAACAACCGCTACGGGCGCTGAATTTTAACAATGGAAAGCGCTAAGATCGTTTGAAAATAGTTTAGAAAAAGAAAAGAAAAACAAATCTTCTTCACACTAATCGAAATGCAAATCTTAATTTCGTCCCTAAGATTTAAATAAAATATTATTTTTTATATATCTCTCTTAATCTCTTTCCTTGCGTCTTCGCATGGCGCTAATCTGACGTTAGAAGAAGACCATATTTTAAACTTTTCTGCTGGTCACTGCAATAATTCTGACGTTGTAAAAGAGAAAAAAGAGAGCATTGTACGTCATTTTTAATTTCTGAGCTAAAGACAATTTTCTTTTTTGACCGGGAAGTCATGTTTGTGCGTGCAACACAAAGATTCTTGTCCATTTACGGAAAGAAACAAATGCAGAAGCGGTAAACAAGAAGTAAAAAAGATGAAATTGAATATGAAAAAGAGGAAATACACCTAGGATAATAGCTAGGATATAAGAGCAAAGATAAAGTAGAACGTATTTGTCTGTATGAGTCACACGCGTCATTATGGTTGCTGCCAAGTAGTTCCTAAGCTCAAGAATGCTTTCCAATGATGCGAAAGTCTGTCGAGAATCGAGGAGCGCGCAGGTAGCACGAGGGAAACTTGATGAAATTAATAAATAAAAATAAGTAAAATGTGCATAAACTAGATTTCTTAAACGCGAAGTGAAAAAAAACAATGTCTATAATTATTATACTTTCTTTTTATGATTCTGTCTCGAGTTGACTTTTGATGAATTTTAATTGCATTACGTACTTGACGTAATTGAATTTTTTAAAATAATACACAGTTGAAATCCATCAAAAGTGCGTATCTGTAATCCAAAACAATACAACTCGAAATGTTACCTATTTACTTACATATTATTAAATGTTCTTATAAATGTTTGTGCTTATTTTACTGTTTTACTTTTGTAGTTTCTTTATAGTTTCCTTGAGAATCCAGATCTATTCATTTTTTCCAGTTTAAGAACTACTGGTGTATAAAAAAAGAAAAATATTTAAAAAAAAAAAAAAAAAAAGAAGTAATGAAAATGATGTTTGTTATGCATAATTTAATTTAATCGTCGAATAAAATAATGAGTGTGAATTGCAACCGAAGCGAATTGTTGTGTAGATTCATAGATTCGCAGATTCAGGTTTTTTCGGACAGTGACGAGGACACGCCTGTTATATTATATCGACTAAATTAAATTTAGAGGATAAAGTTTGTATTCTACTGTCGTATAAGCTCTATTCTTAACCGCTCGCTCCGTGCCACACTCCCATGGTGGCTCCACTTCTTTTGCTCGACGGGGGATGTTGTTGCTCTGATTAATGGGGGCGTATTTTTTTTCGTAGTCTAGATTATTGAGTATTAGTCCAACTTTTAAGCGATTTCCTTGCGATTTATCTATATATATATATATATAAATATATAACGAGGCTTCCAACGAATGCGGCACGGAGCGCCGAAGAAAAACTTTTTTAAACAGATTTTTTATTATAAAACACATACATAAACGGTTTTTCCTTTTGAGCAGACGTCCTTCTTTTGACTAGCGAATCATTCGTATTTTGTTCAGATACAAAATGTAAATCGATACGATCTATAATTAATACATGACTTATTTAAAAAAAAAATTCTGTTTTTTATTCTTATACCTCAGTTTTACTTTTTATCTTTGAATGGAAATTATTTAAACATGTATTTGTTATACAACAAATATCGCTTACATATTACAAGAATTTGAATTTCCCGCTTAATCTTAACAAGATGTCGTTTAGGGAATTCTAAATGGAACCTTTCCGCATTGGTTGCAAAAGTGCATTGCAAAAAAACTGCAGTGCTCTATATAGATATACAATCAGCATGGCTAGTTACATCATAAATTCCCTAGGGAGAATTACGCGAGTGGCTCTGGTGTCGACTTATCGCAGCCAATGAGAGCGTCGCTTTGAATTTTAAAATTTCGCTCCGAAAGACAAAGAACCGGTACGCGGTTGCGACTCCGCAGTCCGCACTGTTTGACAAAATAAAGAAAGAAATCGTGTTTTTTTACGTAAATTTAAAGGCGTCGTGCAATTGCCAACGACACCAAAATGTGCAAGGGCCACACTATTGTGGCGATTCGTTGAATTAACGCTCGTCGTCTTCAACTGTTTGCTTTATTTTTTCAACGGTGTTCGAACAGGATAAAACGGCTACGAATACGAAGGAGTGACAGGTGTGCAAGACGACGATGCTGTAGTATGCGAACAAAATTCGTGTAATATGTAAAGTAAAGTGTTACATTTTAGCAAATTGTTTTATTTAGCTATTCTTCAAAGATATTATTAGAAAATCGAGAGAATTTGTATGTTTGCAAAGTTGTTTTTACATTGTTTATTGTTTTTGTAAGTATATATTGTATGTTTACAGTCTATACGTATTTATAATGACTTGAATCTGCATTATTAATGGCTTAACATTATTGTCTGTTACTTAGCTTATTAATCAATTCAACATGGGGGATCAAACATTTCCAGAGAAGGATAATATTGCTGATTCCTCTGTTGCTCATCGTTTATCTGAGTCAAGGCCAAAGTTTAAGCCTGTATTAGTGAAGAAGTTGTTAGCTGATGAAAGTGATGATGATAGTGATGACCAAATTTCAAATACTGAAAATTCAGAGGATGAATTTGATGATTTTGATGGTTTTCAACCTTTATCTGAAGAATGCACTTCTGATTTAACATCGAAAAATTCAGAAAATAAATCAGATGTTAAAATAAATGATGAGGTGAAAAATGAAGGGCTTTCTACCATAGTTAGTAGTGCTAGTTCTGTAGAAAGTAATGATGTTAAAGTTATGGAAGAAATTGAAGTGTCTAGAACAAATGATAGTAATATTAGACATAAAGAAAATGAACAAAAATCATTGTTGAACACTTATCTCAAAGATTCTTTAAAAATAAGCGAGTATACTACAAAAAAGAATGAAGATAATTTTACAATGGACAAACCTGCTATTGGTGCAAAGCGTAAGAGCTCAAAAGATTCATGTGATCCAGAAAGTGCAACACTCCAATCTCATTGGCAATCTCAATCTGTTGCAATTTTGGATAAAAGAAAATCTTTACCAATAAAGGAGCAAAGTGATTTCAAAATCATGCCTAAATCATATTCTCCTGATATAAAACGTCATTCAAATAATGCATATCAATTAAATGAAGTTAAAGAAAAAGTACAGCATTTTGAATCATTTTCTGATTTAAAAGAGAGGCAAGAGTTACGTAAATATTCTTCTGCAAATATTAATAAATTACAAACTGCTAATAATGAAACAAATGATAACAGACCTCCAATACCTTCTAATTACCAATTAGATTCAATAAACAGTGCTAAAGTAGCAACATCACAGAGTATTTCAAGTGCAACTCAAGGAGTTATGGATACTCCAATGAAACATCCCCAAGGAAATGCAAGACCTACTCCTTGTCTTTCCCATAGAAATATTTTTCAAACACCACAAAGTAAAATTGGCAATGAATATGCAAAGAATCCAATGCAAACTCCAGCTACAATTTTTTCACATTGGTCACAACAACACCTACCACAAACTCCAATGCAAAGTAATATGCACACATCTAGGGATATACATACACCTGCACAATCACAAAATGACCGCCATGAAACACCAAGGTATAAAAAATTTGTTGAATTTGTTTTAAAAAATATTATAAAACTTCTATCATTCATATGCAGATTTTACTCAATAATTATTGTTGAAGGATTTATTGTTAATTTTGCATTATATTTATCAATTTTAACAGGTACTTCACAGGAGAAAATAAAAGTGTTCGAAGACCTTTAGCAGAAACTATGTTCTCTAGTTCAACTCATGGATCTCATCTTCCAAGATTACAAGAGATTCGAAATGAATTTCAGCCAAGTCCTCCAATATCAAAGGATAATAGCAATGCAACTTTACAAGAATGTACAGTAGAAAAAAAACCTGTGTATAGCTCATCCCAAATAACTCATGATACTAAAGAAAATAGAAATCCTCATGACATTGGTAAAAGTGAAAATCAACCAAAATCATCTGTATCAGAAAGCAGACATTCTGTTAGCTCAGTTCCTGACAGTAAAAAACAAATGGAATATCACAATAATACTTATAATAGTATGCAAACACACAGGAAAGTAGACAATTATGAAAAAAGCTATCACAAAAGAGATAGCTTAAATGTACATACACAGCCAGCTGCAAGTCACCCACAGCCAATAACAAGTCATCCACAGCCAGTATCAAGTCATCCACAGCCAGTTACAAGTCACTCACAACCACTTATAAGTCATCAACAGCCAGTCACAAATCAACCTCAGCAGATGCAAACTATTCAATGCTCAATTCCTCAGCAAAATAATTCATGGAATTCCAGACAGAATAAAGTTCTTACTGTCAATGGTCGACAGTACTTAGTTTTAGGAGTACTAGGACAAGGCATGAGTTGTGAGGTTGTTAGAGTGCAAGACTTAAGTACTTCAGACTTACGAGCTGTTAAATGTGTGAATCTTAGTAAAATGGATAAAGATTCAGTTGAAGGATGTTTACAAGAAATCTGTTTACTGGATAAATTGAAAGCTCCTTGTATTGTTCACATGTATAATTTGTAAGTATTTTTTATAGCATAATAGTTTACATTTAATATTTTAGATTTTTATTTTAATTTATCGGATTGTAATTGATTATTATTCTTTTAGTGAAATAAAACAGCCATGGGTACATGTTGTAATGGAAGTAGGAGATACAGACTTGAGCCGCTTATTAAAATCAATGTTACAAGAGAAAAAGAAAATTCCCTTAACAATGATTCTTTACTATTGGACAGAAATGTTAACAGCAGTAAAACACATTCACGAAAATGGTTATAAATTTAATTCATGTTTAAAAATGTTACTAATTTATTTTTATAAATAGTAATATTAAAATTTTTTAATTTGTAGGAGTTATTCACTCGGATTTAAAACCTGCGAATTTCTTATTAGTAAGAGGAAGATTGAAGTTGATAGATTTTGGTATTGCATCAAATATAAATGCAGACATGACGTCTGTTGTAAAAAATTGCCCGATCGGTACGTTAAATTATATTAGTCCCGAAGCTTTAATGGATGTTAGTGCAGGAAGTACTGATTCTCCAAACCATAATGTAAAATATAAGGTATGTAAATTGGTATATATAATATGAAAAATAAGTTAAAAACGTAAATTTTTACAAAAATGTATCAATTATTAATTTACAGATAAGTTACAAATCCGATGTGTGGTCGTTAGGGTGTATTTTGTACGGACTAGTCTATGGTATTACGCCTTTTAACCATATTCGTCAGCAGTGGGCAAAAATAAGCGCGATAACTGACCCCAAACATAAAATTAATTTTCCCTTAATGACCGGATCAGATCCAGTACCGCTGATATTAATTGACGTAATGCGTAAATGTTTGCAACGTGATCCAAAGGCAAGACCAACTGTAGCAGATCTTTTGAATATTCCATACTTGCAAAATAATATTAGCAAACCCATAGTTCCTAATATTCCGGGAAATATCTTGATGAAAATAAAAAATGCTTTAGCCGAAGACGAATGGAAACAATTTACTGAGGTTCGTGTGACTTTGACTTTTATCTTTTCAATAAGAAATTATAAAAATTTAATGTATACTTCTTTTCTATTTCAGCTCCTTGATAGAAAATGAAAATCGTATTTCATTTCGCAAATTACGAAACATGTACAGACAATATAATTCTTGTTAAATACAAATATCAAAAATTATATTTATATAGCAGTAAATTAAAATTGTAATTTGCTATTTTTATTGTTAAGATGTTAATAGTAAAAAAAATTGTAAAATTATGTTCTAACTCGCTTAATATAATGAAATATAGGATAGGTATTGGATGTAACAACAGGAACAGAAATGTTACTGAGATAATTGTTTTAAATTAAAATATTTTATTATTTCACATTCGCGTGTATAAATGATTTCTATAACAAAATTAGTGTTATTCACTAACTGCACGTCAATATTTTATTCAAATATTAAAAGCTTCATCACTGTTGTACCAGTATGTATCAATTTTCATTATTTCCTTTACTTTCCAACAATGATTTCGCTTAGCATTAAGCCAGTTGGTTTATTTAAAGTTTATAATTGAAAAAACGAGTATAAACCAAAAATATATCGCTACGAAAAACTAATTTTTATATTTTTTTGTTACCTATTACATTATCCAGGTACATATAAACAAAAATTAAATTACTACATCAAGGGTAAACTGGCTTCAACGGTTATGGATTACATGGTGTATTATAACAATACGTTTAACGTTCAAAAGCAGATACATAAATCTGCTACAAAAAATACTCCAAGAAAATGTGTATCTATCTTTGTTATCAAGTCTTTCCGATGTTTTGGATATATTACCATTTTTTCATCTATGTTCTTATTGCACTAATGGCTTAACATGTTTAAAAATACCATACACGAAAAATTGTGTTATTTTTCGGGAATAGGGTTTTTGCAAATTTTTTAACTTTTTATCGATAGGTATTAAAAAGCAATATTTACTTAATAGTTTATTTTCATTTTGTAATATTTTTAAAACAATACAGAATCAAAAGTTAAGATTTTTAAATGTGTATATTACTTGAATAAATATACATAGTCTTAGCTACTTTTCTTACTAAGAATGTAGCGAATATACAAAATCAACGTATTTCGAAAATATAATTAATTTTAATGATTAATCAATAATCATTAGAAATGTACGCTTTGAAATCGAAGCATTATAACAAATTTTTTAACATATACAAAAATAAACAATTTTAAAAGTTTATTCAGATAAAAAATTTCAACTGCAGTATATTATTATACCTTACAATATGCAGCAATGATTTTTAATACACGAAATACTTTGTTTTGAATCTTTATAAAAACTACTTTAATAACAATATAAACAGTTATTAAACCTCGACCTATACTGTTTCCGCTTAACTTCGATTCCTTTACGATTCTAAAAATATCACTAAACGAAAATACCTTTTTGGCAAATATCACACATCGACGGGTGGAATTTAAAAAAAAAACAACAACAAAAAAATGAGAAAACCATTCGAGAATGCAACGCCACGCGCAAGAGTGTACATGTGTGTACGTGTATACGTGTGAGTGTATGTACGTGTGTGTGTGCGAAACCGGAAACTCGACATTAGTGCATCGTCGTGAGCTGCCAGTATTGCAGAATGCGCTCGCCCTTCGGCAGGGCCATGGAGCTGGGTCGTTCAAACGTCAGCATGATGTCCTTGACCTTGTTCTTGAGCTCGCGATCGAAGATGTGGCCGCCCGTGCGCTCGAGGGCCGTCGCCATGTCATACTCGACCGAGGGCAGGGGTTCGCGTATGAACCTCGCGGCTGTCGCCACGCTGGGCAGTATATGGCACTGAAGGGCTTTGATCTCCCAGAGGCTGCTCAGCAGGGCGTTGCTCTGCAACGGGTCGCGCTCCTCCATGAGAAACGGATCGCCAGCGCCCGTGTCCTCTTTGGAGATCATTTCATGCGTATGTGGCCGGTCGATTAATCGCTTCAAGCCTGGATGCCGCATTAATAGATTGCCGATGAACAGCAGGATGATGAGGATGTCCTCAGGCGGCGCGACCAGAGTCAGGCGGGAGAGCCGCTTCGCGAACGCGGCCACAAGAGCCTCTGGCAAATGTCTGTGGAAACACAAAAGGGGGGAAAATGGGCGTGTGAAGACGTGTATTTTTATACTGGGATGAAGAAGACGTAGTAAAATAACTCAAATCTGTTTATCCAAACGCATGAATGGGAGGAATGTAATAAAGCAAAGAAATGATCTTAATTAGGAACATCTGGTTAAACGTATTTGCGTGTTATCAGTGTCAGAAGTCAAAATAACAAGTCACCAGTGGCTTATGTTGTTCTCAATGTGTTGAATATTATCTATATGTAGTATTTATAGCCAATACTAAAGACTAAAGTCTCCAGTCAAGGCTCTCTATAACTTATGGACAGGCTAATAAGCTAGACATCAATCTATACTATGAAAATGATGCAATGTAATGTTTTTAGATATTTAAAAGCAGTTATCTGATACCCTTTATAAGTTTTAGAAAACAACCCTTATTTAAGGATTGTTGTTAGTTTAAATATTACATAAAGATATTAGTATTTATACCATTTTAAGTATTTATAAAAATATGTGCTGTTACTTACGTTGAACTGAGGAATAAATCCGAGAGGTAGAACAGTCGTGCTTTGTATTTCGTGTGAAAGATTTCTGGTTCAAACATGGAATACAGTTTTGTAAAAATGTTTGGATAATCTAAATTGTATTTAGTGACTAATATAAAAACTCCTTGAAGTGCTAATAAACCTATGGGACCATCTGCATCGAGAGAGTCCATTAAAAAATCCGTCATTAATACTGGCTTTTCTAAGTGAGGCATCACTCTTTCTAAAAGTACAACAAGTAGTTGTTTATGCAGTTGTGGTGTATGCTCCCAATGCATGATACATGACCAAACTTTATTTAAAGATCTTCTAGCACTAAGATAATCACATTTGAATCCTCCGGCAGCTACATAATATAGAGTAAATATAAGATATTAGTTAGGATGCCTTATCAATTGATTGACTAATTGAAATTAATGATATTAATTATTTACCTTGTTGTGGTCCACAAAGTAATTCATGATTATCACTTGTTCCATTTTCTAAAATTTAGTATAATTAAGATAAGAAAATAAATAAAACTTTATAAAATCAAACAATTTTTATAAATTAGTTATTTTAGTAGAGTACTCACGACTGTTATTTTCTTGTGGCAGAGGCAATTTGTGCACAAATTCTAATAAATTCCTAATATATACATTTTGTGGTTGCCTTTTGGGTGTTAACCCTGGAAGACACTTCCATGTGAAAAACAATGCATCCAAGTAATTTGAGATTTCTTGAAATCTTCCAATTAAATCTCTATTATCTTTCTCTGGCGATAAAAGTCTCATTACAACTGGTTTAAGTCGATGCAAAGGGAAATAATATTCTACATTTTCTATTGGTTCCAATGGTGATCTCCCTTCCGCTGCCATTAATTTAATGGCAGTCGTTAAAGCTTGCATCTGAATTTGCAATCGAGAATCGTCCATGGAATTTAACAATTTCTCCCAAATTTTCTCGTAACAATTTCGTAACCAATTCGAGTACCTCATTTCAGCTGATGGTTCTAATCAACAAAATCAATATTTTATAATTAGTTCACATTAATATTAAGATAAATATTCTCTTGTGTCTCTGAGACTTTAATATCACAAGAGGAATGGACTATATTAAATTATACGAATGAATAATACTACTAAGATCTTATAATAATCTATTCTATTGAAATATTTAAAAGCATTTCTATATTTAAGCATGCTAAATTTTTCATGAAATCAGTATAATAAAATAATTCTCTTTGGCTACTTTAAAATACAAAAGAAACGTGATCTCTGAAATAAACAAAAAGTGCCACTTCTGAGTCACAGCATCACACTGGTTTCCCAGCCAAATTCAGTTTCAGAAAGAACTATGGAAAATCCACTTTAGCAAACTGCGTAATCTCTCGTGTAAGCGGCGCTTATACGGCAAAATCGTAGCGGAAAAAAATAGCCAAATCGATAGAGGCATCCGCTCTTAAAAAGTCGCGATAAAGAATGCCAAAATAAGCCTGGTATAATAATTGTATGCCTCGCATCAACAGCGTCTCACAAGCGCGCACTTGCTTTACACAACTCACCTGAAATCGTCAGCGATATCGTGCGTTCGACGTACATATCCCCTCGCCTGAGCAGCTCCTCGAAGACGAGTTCCATCGTCAGGATACAGCTAAGAGTGTGGCCCTATACAAACACAGAACGATGCAAAAACCCATCGAATGTACAACATGTCTCGTGTATATATACCTCACGCTTTATAGCGCAACGTCAAAAGCTAACCTCAAAATGTTAGAGACAACTTCCCGAGGCTTTCCCAATCACCCTAGTCACCCTTTACTCACCTCCCACATGCCGATCATATCGACGAGGTTATTGACGTATTTCCTCGACGCCAGGAACTCCTGAGCTTTCTGCCTGAGCACTTTAGACGACATTTTCTGACTGGTCGTCATCGTTGTAGTTGTCGCACAGCTCACGCCACCACAGCCGGGGGCCTGCTGCTGTTGCTGCTGCTGCTGCTGCTGTACTGCGCTCGCCATGATCGCTACTAATTCGTCCTCGCGGCCACCTCCTGACGTCATCTGCCGTCGCCGTCGGCTCCTCGGGCGATCGTCTCGTCGTGCGCGCGCGCCGCGAGGGAGACGAAGAGGAGCGCTAAACTACGACGATGCCTGATGCCTTTGCAGGGGCGGTTCTGCGGCCGTCAGGTGTTCGCTCTCTCGCTCTATGAGCGCTGCTGGCTAAAGCTAGCTGGTTGGTTGGTGGCTGGCTGCTACCTATACCACCCTGCTGCTTACTGCTGCTGCTCGATGCAGCTGCTCACTCTCTCCGTCTCTCTCCCTCTCTCTCTCTCTCTGCGCTGCTGGCGGCAGTCCTCTATATATCTTTCTTCCTCTCTTTTCTTTTCCCTCTTCTCTCACTATATGTACCTGCGCGCGATGGCACGCGGAGGAGAATATAAGGTATAATATAAGTACCTAAGTATATATATATATGAGAGGCACAGCGGGCTATCTTGTTTTCGGGTCGAGGAGAGGAAAAGAAAATGGAGGAGTACGCGAAAAAATATTTTATATTAAATAAATATACGTACCAGTCCACCTTCTTCCTGGCCTGTACACGCTGCTGTTGCGCTGCGATGGCAAGCGCGCAGGAGAGAGAGAGTGAAATCGCGCGAGCGACGACGGCTACACGACGACTGTATATAAGTACGCGACTCGTCGCCGTCGTCGTCGTCGTCGTCTTTCGCCGCTGTATGTGTATATATATATATATATATATGTATGTGTATCTCTCGGCACTTTATATATACGAATATGCTATATATTACATAGCCGCGTGTTGCTAAAGAGAGACACCGGATTCTCCCATATACACACGCGGCCGTGCCGTATACCGAGTACTACAGTATCGACCGGGGCAAGCATGCAAAAGCTATATAGGATACCTTGTATACCTACGTTGTAAGCGCGACGATTCGTTAACGAGCTTTGCTTCGCGAACTTCTTGTACCGAGTTAAACGAACGTTGCTGAAAATATAAGAGCCACGTAGTATGTGGTACGTGGATGCAATTAGTCGTATATGGGTTATTGAAAAATGCGTGAAAGAGCATTTGTTTTTTCTTTTTTTTTATTTTAAATGGAGATGAAGTTGGCCACTGTCATTGGTATATATGCGGAAGCCTCGATTTTCACTTTCGTTGTTGCGGCTTTCATTGCCTTTTTCAAGCTTAGAAAGTTTCGCCGCCCGCAATACGATAATAATCGATTATTATATTTATTTTTTGGACTATGAAAAAAAAAAAAATTCCGAGACGCTAAATGCGTGTAGATTTTAAACTGTAAACTGTTTTTGTATTTTTTTTTTAAATTCACAACTTGGCTAATTTATATTGATCCGTTGGCTCTCGCACACGGTAATCAATACTAGGTATACCGACAAATATAGCAAGACCGCCAAATTAAATTTATTGATTTCTGTAGGTTTCGCTTAATCATGAATAATCCATTTACACAAATACAACTGAATTTTATTTGAAAACGTTTCATTATGTTTTTAATTTCGATTAGTTTTTTTTTTTTTTTTAAACGTGATAAAATTAAAATGCGCAGAGTAAAATTTTTGAAGATATCACGAAGAAACGTAGACTTTTATTTTATTAAATAATAAGGAAACGTTCGTTTTATAAGCTTTCAATTAATAATTAGCAAACGTAATAAGTATTTTTATCAGAGTACTATTACAATTAAATAAGGAAAGAAAAAACGGAGTTAATTTGTAGGAAAAAGTAATAATATTTATTTCAATATTACATTTAACAATATTTTATAAATTTAATTTTCAAAAAATACATATATACAAGTTTTATTTTAAAAACATTAAAAATAATGTTATTAAATATTTCTTCTAACTATTTTCTTGAAAAGTATTTCAAGTCATTCTTGTTTAAATAATTATTGTACATCATTCACTGTCGCTCATTTCTTCGTCTTCTTCATCTTCTTCATCTACTTCATCTACTTCTTCTACTTCACCTACTTCATCCTCTTCACCAGAGTCATTGAAATATTCATCATTACTTAAATCGTCATCTTCTTTGGCTTCCTCTTCTGATTCCTTCATAGAAAATTCAGAACGCAAAACCATAGCAGATAATTTTGAAGTTAGATAAACTTTTTTCAATAACTTCTTTGTATTCAAATCATGAACATACAAGTATCTGTCAAAACTGGTACTCAGTAAAAGAGGCTCAACTTTACTGACTGCTACTGCAGTAACTGCACCTACTGGACCTTTGTAAGTATTTAAAATTTTACCAGTTTTACGGAGGTCGATCAAGTTCATTTTACCTTTGCCAGTACCACAAACAACTTGCCTATCTTGGGTACAAGCTGATACAGTTGTTATAGCCTCTTCTTTCATCTCAAGGTTTACAACGGGTCTTCTCTGAGCTTTTGTATCATACAGTCGTATATGACCATATTTACCTACTGTGACCACATGTTTGTCATTTGTCAAAAAACATAAATCATTGACACTCACTGGAACCCTCAATTGCAGCCAGTCATGAGAAATATTTTTTGCTGTAAAAGTATTAGCTTTCTTTTCCAAATCATAGAGTTTCAAAGGATTTTCTAGACCTCCTGTGCCAATGATATTTTTCTGCGATTTAGCTTGTCGCATACGTAATAAGTTTTCACCACCCTCTAATAAACATTCATTCTTCCCTTTATGTTGCCATAATTTTATTTGACCAGACAGGACTGATGTAAGTATTCTTCCTCCATACTTTTCTATTCCGGTGATACTTCCTTTTCCAATATCACAAACAAATGATGTTTTAAATGAGTGATGTTCTGTATCATATGTTTTGACACTTCGAACGTCTTTCGATCCGCATCCCAGGAGAATTTCTTTTTCATCGTCATCTCCCCAAGACATACAGGTTACTTCGTGACTATCTGTTATGGAAACTAAATTCTGTATGTTTTTCATTACACATGATTTTTCTTTTACTTTCACACCTTTGAATATACCAGATTTACCACCAACAAACACATTAAAATCGTCTTTGTAATTCATTTTAACAAAATAAAAAATAACAAACACAAAATATTTTTAGTCACTTGAGGTTATAAATTACCTCAAAGCGCGTGGCCAGAAGACAACAAATGCAACGAAGAGTCACGTGGTCGCGCGGCTTAGGTTATAACCGTAGAAACTTGAGATTGGTAGATGTTCAACTGCATCACAGAAAGACTAGGTCTGAGGTGGATGGTGGGGGAAAAGAATTTAGACGCAGAAAGTGGCGCCAGTTTTCTTTCACGTCGTGTGTCATAACTCACCCTACACGATCTTTGAACTTTATTTTATGTTATAATGTATGCATTATGTTTTACAACTATTATGTTATCTTTTTCTTTTGTAACAAACACAATAAAAGAAAAAAATTGAAATGGGGTTCAATAGTGATTGATTAGATCGGTGATGAATGGGGCGCGGTTCCTCGCATATTAATTTGATGTTAATTGTGGTGACTCAGGGACGATAAAATTGCGTTCTTTCAAGGGAAACGTGTAGGTATGATTGATAAAGACATTGTTTTTAAAATTAAAATATAGTTGACATTTTATTTGCATATTAGAGCACACTTGGACAAATTTTATTGCTAATTTTCTTAGTTTATAAATAAATGGTACACTATTATAAGCAAATCTCTTGATGGCACAGTGATTATTTAATAATTGTAAACTTAAAATTTATTAGAAAAATTTAAGATACTAAAAATACTAATTGAATCACTTCTTTAGTACAATAATAACAATATAAATAACAAAAATATAAATTCTTAAATGTTTCTAATAAAAAGATTATTTAAAAAAAATTGATTCCGTATAAAAATGTAAAATGAATACAAGCAATCAGTTAAGTATTAGTTACTTAGTAAAAAAAAGTAAAATATTTACAATTTAATTAAAATCTAATCGAAATATTCAAAATTCATCCGGTGAAATTTGACAAATCTTAACAATCACAATAAAAAAATCTTTAAAAGACTCAAAATCAATCGTGACCATTTCACGAAGCTTAATGGAATGAAAATCACATGAATACGCTGCTTTAATCTACACAGACAAGGGATGATTTCTGTAAAAAATCAAGTAGATCTAATTTGATAATTCAGCTTTGTCCTTCTCCTGGAGACTTGGACAAATATCACGTGTCGTCGTCATTTTGTAATCAATGTAACTTAATACATTCTTCCGAACCCTGTAACATACAAGCAAAAAACGAACATCAAATATATGACAGATTGAGCTTGAAGAATTAGTACTTTAAAAACCAAAAGAAATACTCATTTGAGAGTAATCCAATTCGTTTATGATAAATTAAATTGTACAATTAGTTGAATAAATACACTTACGTGGATCGGGAGGAAGGATACCCGGCTGATACATATCTTGTGAGCCGACGAATCTCGGTGGAAAGGGGGCCCTAATGGGCGCAACTGGCGGGCGGCCCCTTCCTATAGGTCCCCGTATCGGCGGCATTACAGGCGGGCCTAGCATTACTGGCCTTGGCGGGTATGGCTTTAGAAACAGAAAAAGCACAACATGCTCTTTATTCGACAAATTCACAAATAAAAACAGATTGATTTGGAAATAATCATGAAACTCACCCCGTAATAAACAGGATACGGAACCTGTTTTGCATACTGCACCGGTGGGTGATGTCGATCACGCGACGAATCTCGTCTTTCTCTTCGGTCGTGAGATCTTTCGGGGGATCTTTCGCGATATTCTCTGCTTTCACGGTGGTAATCTTTGTCTCTGTAATCTTTCTCGCTTCTGCTAGAACTGCAAACGATTTCGAAATGTATGGATTAATGACTTGCGAGATAAAAATGTTTGGTCGAGTGAGAACGGAATTTTAATTACCGAGAATAATCGCGATCTGACCTATGACGATCGCGATCTCGCGAATGTGATCGTGCCCTGGAAGATCGGGGACTAGATCGTCTGCGCCTGTCTTCTCGACTACTGTCTCGCGAACGAGATCTACGTCTAAAAAATAGAAAATTACCTTCTTATGTTTTTTCTCCAATAAATATCGACTTTGGATTTCAATTTATTCGTAAACATACCTATCACTTTTGTGATCTCTGTGATGATCATCATGGCGAGATCTTACGTGTACATCCGACCTATACGGATTAAAATAACATTAGTAAAAAAATTTACTATTTAGTCTAAAATCTTAATCTATTTATTCCCAAGCGGATATTTTTGATCCATTTATCAAATTAAATGTTGAATAGAATTGAATGTTTAAAATTCGAAAAAAGCGAAGATTTTTATATGAAAATAGTGATTGTTGGAAATTTTTTTTACGTCATTCTTGTGTTCTCCTAGGCAAATGACGAATAGATTTAAAATTATAATTCGCTTGGAAAGAAATGAGGTAATAAAGTTCTTCAAACAAAAATAAATAAATGCTCTTTTAAAATGTAAAGCCAATAACTAAAATACTCGAATTTAAGTATGTTTGACATCGTGTGGTCAAGCAAGATCGGCGCGGTTGGTCCGAGTGCGCTGTGCTCTCACTCGATCATGAAATCGCATTTTACGGCCTTGTGATGTAAATACATTATTTTTCAAATATGGTAGGTCGTAAAATTTGACTTTACGGATTATTTTTATTGGTTGTCAAATTGGATTTCGCGGATTCGTGTCCGTAAAATAAAAATAGTTCGTAAAAACAAGTTTTACGTCGATGATATGAAAAAATACTATTAAGTCTGAATTGAGCTTAATTGTCATAAATGCACGTACAAATGTATGTATTTTCGAACTTTTTGACTTTAAATCAGAAAATTTCTCTATATTTAAACACTTACAGCCGAGGGGCTACTCACAGTGGAAATCACTTGAGCAGTGTAGGTTGAAATCAATTTCATATATGTGAAATCATTGAAA
>JAWWEQ010000010.1:1586004-1633238 GCA_035583055.1 Torymus tubicola
ATATATATATCGTTTGCCGTATGCGTCTATCATATAGACTTCCGCGTTTGACTACATCTGACATAATCCACGTGGAGAGGACCAGAGTATACTCATAAGTATAAAAAAAAAAAACAGTTAACATGCGCGCGAATTACGCGAATACGTGCATCCTACGGCGATTAGATAATATATCGTACGTACGTACGTACGTACACATATACTTGCTCGTGGAGAAAGTTCTTCTTATAGGCGCAGGCGCTGCGCACGTGTCACGAGATGTATAACGTCGTCTTGCGACGAGGCGAGTACCTATCACGGTGGTTTATATATATGTATACGTGATTTTTAATGCGTATGGGTTTATAAATGTGTGTGAGGTGTGTAGGAGATGTGAGTTGTTTACGATTGCGTTGAGGAAGAAAATTATATTAAGCGTAATTGGCCGCGTTTACTGTTAGTAAAGAGATTTATTGAATGTATATATAGATTTATATGTATAGGGTTTGGAGAAAGAGTAATGTGGAGTGGAGCTGTTTGGCTGGACTGTTTTTTTATTTGTAGAATGTTGTATACTATAGGGGAGTTTAATAATGTATATATTAAATTAATTATTATTGAATGGTGAGATAATGATTACTCAATCGAGTGTACATATATATAAGAAATGTATTTGTATCGTAAAATAGTTTCTTATCCCATAAATATAATTCGTATACAGCTATTGAGTAGAACTACAATTTTCACCTAACAGTATAGTGTAATGTGTATGTTTTAAATTTTATCAAAAGAAAGGTGCCAAAAGTAATTGATATAATACAGATAAATTTTTACGAACAACCCCACAAATAATATCTATATAAAACATCAATTCTCACACTGACACAGTTCCCAACGTGTCAATATATTATTATATACTATATAACTGCATAACACTACTCTATAGCTTCTAATTTCATCCAATTATTTATTACGCGCGTTACGCCGCAGCAACTCGACGAGAATGCATCATAATAACGACGACTGAACCAATTCTTTCTTTTTTTTCCTCTTCTCCCTCTCTCTCTCTCTAACGAAATTGCGTTATTTCCTCGTTACAACTATATAATCCACTATAACGTACCGTCGCATGCGTTTCCCATATTAAACATGAAAAATCTCGTGTCTGTACATAGGTAGTCGCGGGAACACGTGATATTTTTGTCTATCTTGTATATATACACGCGCGCGCAATCGTCTGCACGCGACACACGAGACGACAGTAATTCTATGTATACGTACGCGATTGCCTTTCGACTTTAGATATGCCTTGTAATGTAGAAATATAGCAATAGGTATACTACTTATACTAGACTTTCGAACACTTTTTTTTAGACTGGTTGTGGTTGAGAATTTTTCGAAGGTTTTACTTTTATATAGCATTGTTTTAATGTTGTCAATGGTTCGTTCGATTAAGCGGTTATATAACTGACATCAAATTTCTCCAAGTTTTTTATTTTCTTTAAAATAAGAGAAATTTAAGAGTTTTGCGTATAAATGACGTTGTATCAAAATTATATATGAAATACTTTATAATAATGCATATCAAATATTCTACTTTGCTGCTCTTGATCGTGTCTGAACAAAACTTCGTTATACTACTGAAAATTAATTAACAATTTATCATTCCTTCGAAAATTTGCAATCTGTGCCATCATTATTTAATCAAAATACTTAATTTACAATCTCTCTCGTCACTCCGAACATATATATACATTCATGAAAAGAAAAACAATCAATTTACAATAATTACACATCAATAATTATTTATACCGAAACTTACCAACCCAACTTATATTCTTTACCTCTCCAACGCGTTTTTCCTCTCACCAACAAACAAGCCAATCACGCGCGTCAATCTCCTCCGTCTCTAAAAAAGAAAAACCCGCTTACCCCTCTTAAATAAACATCCTTTACATAATAATCACTGGCTCGCAATTATTCTAAACCTACAACGTTCGGTTACATCATTGTACGCCAACTCTTACCACGCATAATAGCAAAAATCCCGTTATGTCAGAGAACGAGAGAGAGAAAGACAGACACGCGTGAAAATGCACGAAAAGCTCGCATGCACATATATACCAAATACTAAGGAATATACATACATATATATATATATATATAAAAGTATCAATGGCCGAATTGGCAAAGGAGACACGCGCGCGTCTCGTTCGCTATGTAGCAATATAATGTAACGTATATATATATATACGTACACATGTGTACAGGTGAATACCAAACGGACGCGCGTACCCGGAGAAATTTTCACGCTCGTCCGCGTTGTCAATGCACGCGCGCGTAAATGGATATAATCGCGGGTTTGCTCCGCTTTGACCATTGGCTATTATGAAATTAGTGTAAAGGAGGAATATTTAAGTGATGAATGACGGGTCGATTGGTCGCGGTATATATTATGAAAATTTTTAAGTAGTATAGGTATATATGCGTATAGTTGTTGCGAGATCGTTAAGAGCGAAGACGTGTGCGTATATATTATATACCAATATGAGAGAGAAAAAAAAAACGAATGAATGGTAAATAATAAGGTTCGAAACGAGCGGTTCTTGTTCTCTTCGAGTGCTTTAAATATGTCTCGTTGTGTATATATATAAAGAGGATGTCAAGGTTAAGGTTGAATTAGTGTCGCGCGTCGTGTAATAATTCATAATTTTGAAAAAAATATACGGTGTATATATGGCTGACTGTACAAAGACCTTTTTTACTTATTTGCACCTAACATCTACTATATGTATTTCTCGGTATGATCTCATTTTACGCATAAAATAAAAAAAATAACCGCGCATTAATCATATATATATTCGTAAAATTCTTGTTCCGTGTGTATATAAAAAATCATTTCGAGAATCGTAAAAAATAATCACACGTGAGCGCAAACGGCTCATTGTTCCAAAACCCCATCGCTCACACACATATATGTACTCTTCTCGAAAAAAAACCGAAAGAGAGAGAGAGAAAGAGAAAAATTATCACTCATCACTATATACACCATACAGAGAAGCAACCGTAAGCTGACCCACTTGTCCCGATACTCACACGCCCACTTACAGGTTCACACTTTCGCCGAAGATGTACGCGTATACGCTGTGTATATATATATCTACACGTATACACCAATGTTCGTTACTTCCGGTCGAATCGAATTAGAATAAAATGAATGTCTAATGCGCGCTTGTGCATATGGCGTCAAGCGCTTTTCAAATCCGTCAATCGCATATATATACTTACAAGCGCGTGAAGAGAAAGTATATATATATATATTTTTATATATGTATCCTATATATAGTACACCGCGTAGGAAGCATCGTTTCGCGTGGATTTTCAGATACGTGGTAACAGATTGTACACAAGTATGAGATATACTTATAAGTGGGAAGTTTATAGACCCGGGTTATTGGGTTTCTTACCGAAAATGTACTTTTTTGGGCGGGGGGGGCGAAAAGAAAGTTTTTTTATTATTTCTGCGATGGATTCGCAGCGTTGCGGTAGGTAAAGGATTTGATAGTGTATATAATACTCGGTTATACGGTTATGGTAATATCGACACGAATGCTGATGTATATATATCCGTGACGGTATATATGTTTATATGCTTTTGTAGAAACGATAAACGTTGAAGTTTATATCTAAGAAGATTCTTTAGTTTTTTTTTTATTTGTGTGTGACTTGATTATAAGGATTGACTAATACGGAGGAGAGAGTGTGATAGGACATTGGATTATCATTTTTTTTTTATTTTATTTTTGTATTTTATTACTTTCTCACGAGGTATTGTAATGGGCGTATATACGACGATGGGTTCGCTTTATTGCGGACTTTCTAAAAAATGAAACTATGGCTTTTGTCTTATAATCGATTTCTCATTTTGTTGTATAATGTTTAATATAGGAAAGAAGTTGTTGTTTTAATCAGCATATTTGTAGGATTTAAGCGCAAAGTGGTATAGAAAATTTTATTAACACACGCAGATTTGTCACGGTATAATTCTTTCGTTACAACGTGTCGATATATATCTTTTTACGATAGAGAAAATAAATGAATTTACGCATATATCTACGCGTTGACACATATGATATATATATGCTAAATAGCTGGAATACTTCTGTTCAGATTATTATCATACAGAACATTTTAATATACAATAGAAACTCGTTCTGAACCATATAAGCAAATTTAAATCACCAATTACAACCATCATCTTCTAACAAAGACACCGTTACAATGGGATTACCCGGACTTTCATATTCAAATCCTCGGCTATATACTTATCTCGACACAAATCAAAATACTCCTATAATATAACTACCAAACACGCATACACCGTTAATCTCAGTTGCCAAGATATTCTCGTCTTTCTGTATCTCGATATAAGCCATCATTTATAAATAACTTATACGTGGTTCTCTCACATCTCGTCTCTTTCTTTTTCTAACGACATTGTTAACGCGAATTGAATCTATCGATATATATACATTGATCGTATAAAGATAACTTTCTCATGTTAGAGACCACACAGAGGCAACCCAAAGGTGTATAGAGAAAAAAAATGAGGTTTCAAACGGTCATGGATGATTCATTGTTAGAAAACATATATAGATATGTGTATACATATATGCGAATGCTTTCGGATTGTTGTCACTATATGGCGAGATGAAGATATACGAGATGAGTCGAGTTTAGAATAAAGTGACCTCGTTACTTTAATGGTATATGCTGTTAAGTGGCTTTTATATTTTTCTTTAAAAATATAAGAATATATACTTGGGCTTGGCACAAGCTGTTCATTGTGTTTCGCAATAAGATTCGCAGTTTGTATATATACGGTTATACCTTTGGATTTCTCCAATTATCATATAGTTGATCGATGCCCATAAATAAAGGATTAAATATTCATCTGTTATTGATTTCCTTTTCGTATAATATATATATGACTGACTTGTGTTATATACGATTACAGTATCTCTTTGTGTCTGTAAATGCGGATATAAACGAGAGATATATAATGTTACCTAATGATTACATCGCGAGCGACATGAAATATTAAAAACGAAACAATGCGACACACCAGATGACTTTCATAAGATTAACAGTTATATTGAAATATATATCGCTTAAATTACAATTATTATCCAATGATATCGAGTCCACTTATATACGTATACCCATAAACGTATATCTCAATCCGAATCCATAATTATAAACTCGCAGCTGCAGGAACCTGCACATAATCACTCGCATTATAACCATATTGATACCACCTGTATATATATAGTAACCAATATAAACAAAAAAAAATATATATACACTTCATCTCTCTAACCCACGCTCGTTTTCTCTCTCTCTATTTCACAGTGGACGATGCAACAGGCCGCTACACCAATGGTTTCTACTGGGGCAACTCGTACTTCACGGGTTCGGCAACCGAATGCGAGTTCATCGGTAAAGCATCCGATATGAATCGTGTACCTACACCAACAGCTGCATCCTCGTCAGCTACAACAGTGACCGATCCAGATTCCATCAGTGAAGCTGAAGAGTTCAATGCTGAACCACAAAAGAAACGTGCTAACGAAGGGTTCAGCGGTCACCTGTTGGCTGTGTTACCCGAACGTGAGGATGACAGACCGCCGTATCCATTAGGATTCTATATGATGAGGATCGCGGTTAATGGATCGATTGCTCCTATGGTGGGTGGTTTTCTGATATATTAGCCTGCGCGGGTTATTTATTTGGTTTTGATAGTATATAGACGGGTAATTGGCTTTTGAATATATATATAGTCGTAAGTAGAAGTGGCGCAAATATATATACAGTAGCGTTAAACTAAACTAAAACGGAATTATTAGAGAATTAAAGTTTAATTAAAAATTACAAGTGAAATAGCAGCTCTTAGTGTCTGTATATATTAGAAAATATCGAAAGTGTTAATAATATTTCGGATATAATTGCTGGGAATTCTGTTAAAACATAAATTAGAGTGAACAGTATATGTATATCCTTAAGAAGTTCGCACTTTGGCAGCGCAAGTTATGTCATTTGTCCATATGTATAAATGAATTCTGCAAATAGAATGAGTAGAGTATAAGTCATATATATATAGTGCTTTATAAACAAACATAATAGTCAAGCTATTATCGGTAAATTACAGTCAGACACAATTAAAGTGTATATAATCATGCTCAAACCTGCTCATTGTTCTATTTAATTTAAATGTAATTTAAATGGCTTTTATTGGTATAGAATCGTGTAGAAGAAAAAAAAATAGATATAAGGAAGCTGATATAATGAGGGTATATTTATAGAAGCGAAGAGAATTCGTGATTTATTTCTATATATAATACGTATATGAATTTCCGCGTCCGAAGATAACTTTTTCAATTATACCGTGATGCATAATCATTGTATATATATATATATACAATCTCGTCTGATTAATCACAAACACTTGCACGTCTCGCGTGTATTATATATTTATATATCTTAATTTAAATTTCATCGGGCTTGAAATAATCAAAATACATTATCACGTCTCTTATATGTCCAATTACATATACACATCACTGTCAAAATCCATTTCCCACGTATATATATACGAATTTCCCCAATTATACCTACTATACTACTGCTCGCTATCATCAGTCAATCTGTATAACGTTTTCGCACACTTTCAACGCCACTATACACCGCTATCAATTGCGCAAACTTGTCAATCTTCCCATCACGTTGCTCGAGAATCATCCCGTGACAACTACTATATATACTACGCGACACTCTCTTATATAGGATCCTTCGCGATATGATTAGTCTGCCAGATATACACACCGGTTGCGAAACGTGGAAGCGTCGTCGTCGTCGTCAATCTGTGAAGAGCGAAAGCGAGATGCAATATATCATTGCAACGTGCGAGTATAATGAGAGCCTGACAGTCGACCGCGGCCGTGGATTCTTCGCGAATGATGCGGCGCGGTTTGCGATATATAATGCAGACGGTAGATTCTCCTTTTATGTTTTATTGATTGTGAGATATGGGGTTTACTATGCGGCTGTTAAATTCTGTTAAAGAATAATAAATATGATGCTGTTGTTGGTTCGTCTTTTTTTTTTATTATTTATTACTATTAGATAATAAAACTCGTAGCGTAATGTCGGTCGTTGTAATATAGGAATGCTTGCGATGTATTTGTATATCACATGAAGTCTGTGACGAAACTTGAAAAAAAATAGCTCTAGTATAAGTATAGTTCTAAATCATTCCATCAAAAAGAAACTTAATATATGAAATTTGGAAAAAATAAAATTAAATTAAGAAACGAGAGATTTCCAAATCTTTTCTCAGAATTACAAAATGTTGAATCCTTCAAAAATTACGTGAGCTGAAAGTTGAGCTTAAAATTAACAATTTAACCCAACTATTCATGACCACATGAATTTTAAGCTCAACTTCAAGCTCACATAACTTTTAAAGGAAGTAACATTTTTTTTAATTCTGAAAAAAGATTTGGAAAACTCTCGCTCTTTAGGTTGATTTTCTTTTTTTCCAAATTTCATATCAATTTTAAAAAAATCGATTAGTTCTCCTGAAAAAAAATACCATTCGATGAACTTTGTTCAACCGCAAATTTCTCCTCTCGATACTCTAGCCAACAAGAAAATCCAGACTTGATATAGGTGTGCTCTAAAAAAATTTTTAAATCCTTTTTTCAACTTTCATCGCAGATTTCGCGAGATTTGCAATCGCATTTACAAGACCTTGATAATAAGATATATACATATAAGTAGTATTGTTAGTAAATTATCTCTTGAACATAATATAATCTATATATATCCAACGTATACAGTTAAGTGACACCATTATCCATGCTTTTCCAGACAAGGGTGATCCACCTTGGCGCTTGTCTACCGTTTTCCTGTACTGGAGCCGACGTTACCAGCATCGCAAAGCTCGCCGCTGGCGAGTACGCCGCCAAACACTCGTTCGTCGAAAAAGTCCGTGACCAGCACAATCTATACGATATGTACGCCGATACCGTCTTCTGGATCTTGTTGTAAGTATATTTATGAACTTTCTCAAATGTTATACTTTAAATAAGATCAGAAATTGATTGTCAGCGCTCCATAGAGTATCTGCAATATATAAATTGTAATCCTCCAAATTATTTAAAAAAACTAAATAACAATGCCAAAGTATATCTAATAATAATAATAACTCATTCTATAATGATTTTCAGCGGCGTTAGTACAGTGATTCTCTTCCTGTTGATCGGCGGTACGAGCTACGACCTATACCTATCGAAACGTGTTGCGCGCAAGCAGAATATGTCCTACGACCTCGAGAAACACGTTAAACTCGAGCAGTTAGCCAATGGCAATGGGAAGATGCACAATGGTAATGTATTTTCCATACGTAAAAATATTTTCCAACTCCGCATATATGCTGATAACACGAACAAAAAGAAAAACGCGTCTACATACGTCTTTATCTCTTTTTCACATTCACATATATTATACACATATACACAAAAAAAAACACGCGCATATATTAAGCTTTTATACTACTGCACGCCAAACTATATATAACTACTGCGCAACCAACTGTTGTATACTACTATTGTACTATATACTACCGCTACTACTACTATTATTACTCTACTACTACTACTACTACTATACTACTGCTACTGCTACTACTTCGACTCAGTGTGTGTATACGCAGATAATAGGTCAATGTATAATATACAACGTCTACATACACCTATATACTATAATTTATATTTATGTCTATTACTATATGTATATTTTACTAGAAACCATTAATAATAATAATAATAATAATCCACACCGCAGCAAATATGTGAAACTTCAAAGGCCCGCAAGCAAAGCAACCAATTATATACCGCTTCGCCAGCACGAAAACGCAATATATATATGTATCTATTATATGTGTGTCTACCTTATGTCTGTCCGTTTTTCTTCTTCTACACTCTTCAGACTAACAGATCGCAGCGTAACTTATATATATTATATATATCTCTCTCTACTATTATACTATTTTTACTATAATATATTCATTATTCTTTTTGTTTAACATACAAAATGAATGATGATGTGTATTTTTTTTTAATTGAGACGATGGACAGAGGCGTGCAGTAGTTGACATTCGTTTTTGTTCTTTTTTTCGCAATAACGCGCGCGCTTGCGTGCGCGACTCTTCCTCCTACTACTCCGCACAGCGTCTCAAGGTAGGGTCTACATTCCTGTTCCAGTAGCCGAACCCGTCGTTACCAATACACCAGCTGTTAACAACAACAATGATCATGAAGGAAGCCTGCGACCACCTACGCCGGATCTCCAAAAATTGAGTATGTCTATATATATATAATTTTGTGTGGTATAATCTCTATATGACAATGATGCGGTTTGATTGCTAAGTTTTGTAGTGCAAGAGATGTTATTTGTATACAGAAATTAAGGGATAATAATATTAGAGGAAATATAATAAGAGTTGTGTATAAAGTAGATACGGTCTAAGAATAGTCAGACACTTTTATTAGCATGCGAATATATGTTGATCGTGAGTTTGACAATGAAGAAATTTTTTAGTTTTGGTTATGCTATGATTTATTACTATTTGTTAGACTGTGGTTTAATTCACAAATTTCTATACACCTAAAGTAAACATACGCTACCTTAACTATATATGTATCATATAAATAACAATTAATGGAATCACGAAAAGTGATAAAAAATTTCTTTAAATTTAAAAAAAAAAATACTTTGAATTTTCCAAATTCCTTTCAAAACTTCATTATCTTCGGAAAACACATAGGATATAGACAAAAACAAATGGATATATTACGTATATAAATATTAATTCCACATCATTCGACGTCAATTCCCACAGATGTCTGGGAGGAACTACTACTCTCCTTCTCCATCCGTGCCAACTTCCGAGTGATCTGCGAGGGTGAAGTTGGCCGCGACACGATCAGCACTGTGCACGGATTACGCGCGATCTCGATGGCTTGGGTGATCCTTGGCCATACCTGCATCGTCGTCTTCAAGTACTCGGACAACATGGAATACCGTAAAGTCGTGGAGAAGCGTTTTCTTTTCCAGACAATCCAGAACGGTGCCTTCAGCGTTGACACATTCTTCTTCATGGGTGGCTTACTTGTCAGCTTCCTTTACTTCAGGACAAATGCCAAAGGCGATCTTAACAGACTGACACAAGGAACACAAGGCTTCATGGCTGGTTTCCTCAAGTTCCTGGGATTCCTTGCATACAGGTTTTGCAGATTGACTGCACCTTATATGTTCGTATTGGGTGTAACCGAAGTCTCGATGAAGTGGTTCCATTCTAACTCGGTCTTTGAACCGCCGACCGCTGATCATTACAATTGTCCGAATTACTGGTGGAGGAATCTGCTGTACATCAATACACTGTATCCTGTTGAACAGATGGTAAGGAGGCTAGTGTGGTTGGTTATTAATTGGAACTTGGAGATAAGAAACAACTATTGTTATAGGATGGGTTATCGGAATGACGAAGTGATTAAAATGATTGTTGAAATTTTTCGGATGATTAAATTGTGCATCGTTCTGTAGTCACTGAGTTTAATGTTTGGGTAAAAAAACAATTTTCCGATAAAATACGACTAATTGCAATATAAGTGAAAGAATTTTAATTAAGCATAATGGAATTAGTGGCAAGTGAAGTTAAGTCAAGACTCGACTTTACTTCGCGAGCTTTGCATGTTTTTTACTTAAGAGAAACTTAACGTTATTTGAAGTAACTTCCACCTTCATGCGTAAATGTTTATTTTATCCAGAAATTACTTCTATATATCAAGTGAAAATAATTAAAATTCCCACGTAAATTGATTACACTTACTGCTATAAAACTTCAATTGAAATTTTTGCCTCAATAGAACATAAAAAAAAGAATTTTTTTTTAATTATCATACTGACTAACAATACACCAAACGACAATGATAACTTCAAAATTGACGTGTTTTTAATTAACTATCTTTCTAACGTTTGTACGAAAAACATGTTTATCATGCCCTCCGTATATGTGTAAGTATTATACTCAGAAATTTTTTTGGAGTGATGATTAGTATTTTCGTAAAATGTACTCGTTTGAAAATTAGGCCAAAATAATAAGAATGCAGATTTTTACTTATCGACTTTGCTATTTATATTTAATGAAATAATTTCTAATTATTCTATTGAAAAAAAACGCATTTTTCATGCTCTACGTACATATAAATATTACACTCAGAAATATTTTTGAGCGTTGCTACAGTTTGTTAGATATACTCGTTTAAAAATTATGTCGGTACCATACTTCATACCACCATAACCATTCCTATACAAAATATACCATTATTTCTCAAGTAAAAACATAATTTTTCTCAATTGCAGTGCATGCTGTGGAGTTGGTACGTAGCTGACGACACGCAGTTTTACATCGTGGGTGCGGTGATCCTGATCGTCGCCACGAATCATTTCAAGATAGCAGCGTTCACACTCGTTGCCCTGATGGTCAGCTCCTGGATCACGACGGGTTACATCGCCCTCGTCAATAATCACATGCCAAACACCGACGATCCACTCGCCCTATTCGACAAGATCTACGACAAACCATGGACGAGATTGGGACCATATCTTATCGGCATGGCCGTCGGCTATTTTCTCTTTAAGACTGATTGCAAAATTAAAATGTCCAAAGTGAGTATATTTAAGCGCGTGTGGGAGGTTTTGTTATGTGGAATATTCGGGATAGAGTAGCGTTTTTATTTTTCGGATTTTAAGGTATATATAGCTGCGCTTTATTGACAGAACACATGACGCAGCACTTTTTATTTTTTCTAACTGTTACATTGAGAAAATACGTATGCATACCAAGGAACTAAACATTTATTTAAATTTAAAAATTTATTGTGGTTTTCTCGAAATTAAAATTGTTTATCTGGTACTAATATATATTAATTCATTTTTTTTTACTAAATTACTACGTACCGATCGTACATCACAGTAAAAATCATAAATGTATATTTACTTTTAACCTTACATAAATTACTTAACGATCAGACTTCATAATATTAAATACTTCATCAAAACTCATAATTCCTAAATAATGAGATTATTCAATATTTGTAACAGTAAAATTCTACGACACGTGTCCATTATAACTCCCGTTCGAAAATGTAACGAAACTTATATTAGTATAGTCGCGTACCGCGAGCTAGAATTAATGTCAACCGCCTTTCGCGTCGGTGCGCGTTGCACAAGAAAAGAGAGAGAGAGAAATTATTATTTTCCACAGAGAAAGAGTTTCAAAGCTGGTGTTTTTCTAATTAAATACACACGCAATTGGCGTGCTCTCTCTCTCTCTTTCTCTAAAAAAAGAAGAAAAAAAACGATTTCTCTAAGCGCCTCACCGTTTCGCGAAAAACGCGACAGAGTATTACGCGCGCTATTGCCAATCGTTTCGATTTCTTTTTTACCCCCCTGCCTTCCGATGGTAATTACACTCTTACCGTGAAATTAGAAGATAACGTTTCGATATTGAGAGTGCCATTATTTAACGAGTTGTAAATGTTTTACTGTACGAATTTATAATTTAAAATCACACCAAGAAGGTGCGGTTTTCAATCTTGAATGAACATTTTTAATAAGTTTTTATCTGAAATCAGATTTGGTATGAAAAGTTTGTTTTTTAACATAGAAAATACCCAAAAGTAAAGGCACTTTAGCAAAGTTTACTATGTATTGACTGTCTTACCATACCCGTCTATTTCTACTAACAGAAACTAATTGTGCGAACAAATTCTATTCCATTCATAAAGTTCTATACTTACAAAATATATTGATAAAAAAAAAATTAGTATTTTCAATTTGAAAAATTTGTAATATAACTCAAGACTTCGAACTTTATTAAAAAAAAAAATAATTTAAAATAGGCAACTGTCTTCATCGGTTGGGTCTTATCAGCTGCCTGCATGCTCAGCCTGCTGTATGGACTCTACGAGACAGAACTGTCGCCTGTTACTGGCGCAGCTTACTCATCCCTTAGCCACAGCGCCTGGGCGTTAAGTTTGGCTTGGATCGTTGTCGCCTGTAGTACCGGATACGGAGGTAAGAACATATATTACACCTGAATGACTGAAGTATAAAGCTGACTATATAGCAGATGAAAAATTTAACATTTTTTCTTATCTTTTGCTTTTCAGGTGTGGTTAACGAAATTTTATCCGCGCCTATACTCTACCCGTTCAGCAGAGTGACGTACTGCGCGTACCTGGTTCATCCCATCGTTATTAGGATGACGGCGATGAACATGGACTCGCCTCTTCATTTAGGAAAGGATAGCATGGTAAGTGCTTCAAAATTATACGATAGAACAATCTATCAATATAATTCTATAGTAAAACCAAACTATATATATATATATATATATAAGCAACAATAAAACTATAACGAAATTTCTGTATATCTTTTACAGTTAATAACATTCTTCGGACAAGTGGTAGCATCGTATATTCTCTCCTTCGTGATATCGGTATCGTTCGAAGCGCCTGTAGTCAGTATGCTCAAGATCTTGTCGCCGAAGAAGCGCAATCGCATCCAGTAAAAAGGAAAATAAAGGAAACCGCGTCCACGACAAAAGTGCGCGATAAGAAAATGAAATGAAGCGAAAGGAGAGAATCGTGTTTTTTTTTCTATATAGGAAAAAAAAAATATTATCTTTGATGGGATCTTATGCGTATTTGCACGCCATGACGACCGCAAAGATAAGTTTTGTCTCGTTTTCACAAATCGTTGCGATCGAGAGGTCAACATTGTTGTTATTGTTGTTGTGTAGTTCGTTTCGAGCGAGAGAAAAAGAGAGAGAGAGAAAGAGAAACAGAACGAACGTGTGTTACAACGAGACCTTATAAAAACTGTGTTTTATATTTTTTATGTATAGTATTAGATATATAAGTGTAAAATAAATTATTTGTCTTTGTATAAACGAGTCTGCGAATTTTTTTCGTCTCCCTGTATAATAGGTAACGTTTAATTTTGTAGAATAATATTATAACTTTTTGTAATGTTAACATTGTCGTTTTGAGTTTCATAAGTTATAAGCAAGTTTGCGAAAAAAATTGTAATATTAAGATGATAGAGTAGTCTTTTTAGAATTAGAAAATTTAATTCACAAAACAGGATATATAATTTTTGTATGCGGAATATAAGAGATAGGTATTTATTGTTTCGTTTTGTTATGCGTTTTAAAATTTATATTAAATTGGCAAATAAAAAGTTCGTTAACGGAAAGATGTAAGTGGTTAGAACAAATTAATTATAGACAATATTAAATAATTTATTTTGTTTTTCTTTTTTTGAGATTACAGATTTTAAGGAATTTTTTTTTTGTATAAAAAGTTTCAATTATAATTTACAAAAATTCATCATTTTCTATATAATTTAAGTTAAATAATTTAAATTACGTTACATTATTTTTAAATGCAGTTAACGAAAAACCACAATGGAATTTAGAAAATTTATTTACATGAATGCTGCATAAGCATTTTACAAATCTTGTAATCATATTTTTGTATCTGTAACGTTCTAAACGCTTTAATAAAAAAAGTAGTAACTTAATAGCATTTAAGAGTGCTCAAACTCCTTTAAAACAATCTTACCTCTAAAATTATAATTAAGTATTATGAGGCACCTTCAGTAGCCACTTCATTTTCAACATCAACATAAAATGGTCCTTCTTTAACAAACTGTTTTAATTTCTGCATTGTCTGGGCATCAAATATGTTTGGTACTGCTTCTGAAAGGTTCCTTACAACTCCATACTTTACTTCTCTGCAATCTTTAAAGGCTTCAATGTTCCTGTCCAAAAGGAATTCTATTAATCCTGGATGGTTTGCAATGTACTCTTGGCCCCATTCTTGAGCAGCAATTACAGCTAGAACTTCAAGACTTGCTTGCCTGATATCTGCAAATGGTTGTTTGCATAAAGAAAATATCATTTTTAATGGCTCTTCACAGATCGAGTTAAACCATGATTTTGTTAATGACACTATTCTGTTGTCTTGTTCTACTTTTGCTACATGTAAGATTTGTGCTAAACTAAGTAATCCTCGAACTCTAATATCAGAAGGCATTTTTTGAATGACTTCTCCAATCCTTTTCATTGCTTTAGGCATTGCTTCTCCAAGATCTTGAAGAGCATATTTTCCTTTTGTTGTAGAAGAGACATGTCCAAGTGTCTCTAAAGCAATTGGTAAAAGAATTGAATCATCACCTTCAATGACCTCAAAAAGTGAAGAGATAACAATTGGATATCTGGCAAATATTTCATTAGGGGACAATTTTGCAACATTTCCAAAGAATTTCATTAGGCCTGGTATCAATAAATTTGACAATGGTTCTTCATGAGCTTTAACTATTTTTTTAGACAATGTTTTCAATACTCCTTGCTTTTCCAAAAAGTCTAGTCCTTCAAAACTTGTAGCAAGATTAGTTAATGTTTCCAGTGCGTTCAACTGAAGCAGAATGTCATCATTATCTATCATAGAAATGAGACTATGTAAAAAGCCTGATTGCACAGATGCTTCCAGATTTTCTTTACTTTGTTTAGCAATCTCAACAACAACTTCATACACTCTGAATTTAACAATGTCATTAGTCGCCAATAACTTTGCAATAGTTCTCAATATAACACCAGAATAAAGCATTTTTCGTCCATCTGAGTTTCTACCGATCTGCTTCAGAACATTCATAGCCTGCTGAGCAATATCCAGCTCTTCGTCTTCCAATGTTTGAGTAACAAGTGCAACCAAATCAACCTTTGACAGCAACTCTGGTAATGTTCTTGGATTAGCTGCAGCTTTATGAATCTCTTCCAGTGCAAATTTTTTCAGAGTTCGGGAGTGACGCAGCAATTTGTCAATCTCTGGCGCATATCTCACCAATATTAAGCCACTTTCTGATGCCTGTGATATTATCTTCAACATCTCACATGTTTGCTCGATCAAAGCACTACAAATAGCAAAATAAAAAGAAATAACATGACATTTTCCAGAAAAAGAATCATCCAGAAGTATTAATTTTTTAGCTCAAAGCTATACTCACTCCTCCTGAGAGGTTAGAAGTTGGTTAAACAACCCGTTAAGATCGAGTACCCGGGTGACTTCGCGCTTTTCATCAGCATTCGAATCGGCGAACTTTATCTTCAGCTCCGTAAGCAAATCTTCGCGCGCCTTTGGATCGCTCAAGCCACAGAAGCTCGTTAATTTCGTTGCGTACCACTCAGCCATTCTTGCAGGGCGATGATGACTCTGGCACTTTTGCGTGTATAAACAGAAATTCAAACTTCACGCCGGACCGCGGGCGTCTCTTATTCATGCAAAAAAGTCTTTCGGCTCATACAATCACTACCAATCCACAGTATATGCCGCGTAAGTGGGCTACTGGTAGATCTTTCCGTTGATTGGTGAAGCTTTAGAAGACAACCAATCAGCAGGAAAGTCTATGAGAAGTAAACTCACATTGCATACGGTATATGGCATGCATTGTGGTTTGCTAGAGTCATAAGGTTGTACTCATTAATGAACATTATTATCATCCCCCTTTAGGATGCTTTGATAATACCGGACGGTGCTGCCATAATTTCTGCATCAAGAATGGCAACTATATGGTATAGTTTGATAAAGGAGTAAACATGCAATATGCAAAGTGGCAATATGAACAACATATACTTATACGTATCGACTTTTTCAACAAGTTTCGCGTGCTATAAAAGTATACCTAGATATTTGGCATACGGTAAGTATTTTTGGAACGTTGAATTTTTCATAAGTGAGATCATTCTTGTGGTAAATATAAATGTTTTGCGCCGGTTACATTGTCGCTGCGCTACGTATGTTTAATTTTTATAATTTTATTAATTAAAAAAGTTAGATGTTTCAAATTTCTATTTATGAAATTTAAAGTAATAAATAAAAATACGATTTTATAATATTTTTATAGTTACACTGCGATTTTAAAAAATGGTTTCAGTCGATTAACATCGAAGCATAAAAAATTTATGTTAAATATAAATTTTAAGAAATACAAACTAGTTTGGCATTAAAAACGTCGAAAGGCCAAACATGTAAGTAGTTTAAATTTGATCGGGTATACATCAGCCATTTAAAAAACGTAATATTGGTGCGTCGTTACCGACAGAGAACAAGTGGAGGACTCTGGAGGCGACGAAATTTCCTGCAAAGTTCCTTCTTTCCCATCTACGGAGCTTTGCGCAGCTCATGCCGGAATCAACTATTGTCAGTGCTCAACAGGAATCCTCGAAAAAGTAAGAAAAACAATTAAAAATCCATTGCTTTGCACTCATCATAACAATTCTTTAGTTCGGTCTAGTCAACCTTTGATTGTAGAACGTTTTTCCTATAATTTTAACGTCATCACCTTGCGTATGACGAAAACAAATTGTACCGTTGCATTTCTAGAGAAGGTAGCCATATTCCATTCTGTATTAACTAGTCGAAAATTTTGATGCCCAGATTTTCCGAATGTCTTAATGTAAATTAGCATAGTGAGATTAGCGCTTTACGCGTTACATTAATCGGAACGTTAATACCATTAATTTGCAAATCTCGCCTGAAAATTATTGATGAAAGTTACATGATAAGATCACAATTGTTAAGTGCTTGTGTTGTTTTCTAGGTTCCAATTAATGCAGTAAGCTTTAACTCCATCTTTGCTCATAGGAATTATGAGCATAAAGTTTGTCTATTAGGGAATGATATTAAATTTACCCATAACAGAACAAATGCCTGACTTTAATGACACTGCGTTGGAGACGCAACTGCGTCGTTTTCTTTACATTGGCAAGGAAAGGCCTGAGTATCAACCTGGAAACTGGTTTGTTCATCAATACTACTTGGCACAGAACATTCCATCCATTGATGAATTAGCTACAAATCCCTTGAAACATGACACTATTATTTCTTCAATCATTGAGGTAATATTTTTGTATTTGAGATCGTACGGCTGTAAAAACTTTCTTCACTCGTGAAATTTCTTTACAGGCACAAAATAAGCAACTTGTACAAAATCCAGAAACATTGGTTTTTGCCTTAGCAGTATGTGCTCAGCAAGAAAAAAATGAAAATTTACGTAAGAAAGCATATGATGCTGTAAAAGAAGTTTGTAAAAATCCAGAACATTTTATTTTGTTCGTTAAGTTTTGTTCTCAAATCAATAAAGCAAAACCAACCCCAAAAAATGGTTGGGGTCACGGATGGAGGAGGGCAGTTAAAAACTGGTATCTCTCCAAAACACCAATGGAGCTGGCTAAAACTGTGACACAATTTAAAAGTAGATATGGATGGAAGCATAAGGATATTATTAAATTAACACATATTAATACAAGTGATGAAGGTAAGTGTATTAGAAAATAAAAATACAAACTGGAATAAGACAATTATACAAATAAAAAAATTTGATGTTTAGAGAAGAAATTAGTATTCAAGTATGTTTTGTTTGGAATGAAGAAATTAATGGAAACTGATGAAAACTCACGTAGTGAAGCTATAGAAGAATTGATCAAGTTTTTTAAGTCAATTGAAGATTTTAAGCAATGTGAGGATCATGTTAGAGCAGCTGCATTATTTGATTCCTTAAACCTCACTATAGATCATGTACCTGGATGTATGTTGAAGTCTGAAGAGGTAATAAACATTATTTAAATTATACTTATTAATATTAATTTTAGAGAAAAAACCATAATAATTATTTAATTTTTCAATTACAAAGATATGGAATTCATTGGTGTCAACAATGAGTTTAACTGATTTATTAGTAAATCTTCAACGAATTCACAATATGGGATTCCTTAAACCAAATGGAACAATCACTGCAAAAGTTTTGGACACTATAAGTCAGCAAAATGTTACTAAAGAAAAAATTCACCCAGCTGTATTTTTAATTACTGTTAAGAATTATGAGAATTCGGGAAAGTAAGTAAAAAAAAAACAATAAACAATAACAAAAGACATTATTCACGTTTTAATTTTTTTTCTAATATTTTCTCAATTTTACAGACCATTAACTTTTGAAAAACGTAAGGTAAAGGAGCAAGCTAAAAGACCACTTCCCCCACCACCTGAAGTCAATAAAAAAGTCGTAGATGCTCTGAATAAAATGCTTAATTTTTCGTTTACAGTGAGTTTATTTAAATTACACGTAACTAAAGATTTACATCTAATTCATTTATTATATTAACTGACACTGTTAGAAAACTTCCATATATATAGATATACTTTGTTTACATTTTGAGTTTCCAAATGTACACATTGTATATCTATATATATCGAAGTTTTCTTACAGTGCATGTTTTATTGAATACTGAAAATTATCAATGACATTTTTTCATTCTTTCTAGCTACTAATCTCTCATTTAATTTCATATTTTAATAGGAATATTTAGTTATTTACATTTGATAGTAATTTGCTATTACAAAATAAATTATTTTACTGAAACTTTGATGCTGACATTTTGAATGCAATATAACACAAATACTTGTACTATAGCAAGAACGAGTCGACTACTAAATTTTAAATTACATTTTTATTTTATGACGAAACTAATTAACCAATGATTTCTAGAATTTGCAACCCACTAACGTTCATTACATGATTACAATCAACATGAACAAATCCATGATGGAGAGCGGGTGTTGGCAATGCGGTAACGTGAATGCCATTGAGGCTGGCTGTCTGATTGCACTTTCGCTTCTCCGAGCGGAGAAGAACGTCACTGTAGCGACATTTACGAACCACGGCATCCAATGTGTCAACGTGGATCCGAAGTCAACGCTGGTGCAGATGATGAGAAAGTTGGAGCCTACGGCCGTAGATATGATTGATCTAAGAAGGCCTATGACGTGGGCCGCTCAGAAGAACAATAGCATCGACGTTTTCATCAACATCGTTGATCAGATTTGTCAGAAATCTGACAAATCGGAAGAGGGCATTAAGGCGTATAGAACGAAAATGAACCTGCCAAATGCAAAGTAAGTCATTGATTAGACTTTCAACTTCTACTTTTTCTTCTTACACTATTATTCCCTCCTTGAAAGCTAAAATATTTTGTAGTCAAGAAGTAATATCTTCTGGTTTATTAAAATTCTATTTTTTATTGATATGTACTAGGCATGATAAATAAGTAAAAAAGAAACTCGAGTCAATTATCCTTAACATTTTTTACAATAAATAATTTTTATAACTAATATTATTATTTCTAAAAATGTCTATTTAAAATATGTACTTAAATTTCATGTTTAATATTTCCTTTAAATAATTCATAGATTAATATTAATTACAAATTGTTTATACTTTCAGGTTGGTGAATTGTGCCATGTGTGCCTCATCGACGTATGTACATCCCGACAAAGTTTACGATAAGAATATTCTTTCAATTTGTGGGTTTGATGAAAAGGTACCTAAAATAATAGAAGCTTTTGCGCGATCTTACTTTTAAGTAACTACTCGACTGCAAAATCAATTTACAAAGAGCTTTCTTAATTCGAATTTCATAAAAGCCTACAAATTACTTTTAGTCATGACAAAAAAATTCTTTCTTATTTTGAATATTGTAGTTTGCAAAAATGCTATTAGATATAGCTGATAGTAGGAAGATGGAAATCACACTCAAAGTGTTCAGAAACGTATTCAAATTTTCAGTTATGAAAAATAATATTTATTAATGAATATTTCATGAATTTCAATACGTATAATAGACTTAAAAAGAGGAAGGAAAAAAATTGATAAAAATTTTGAATTTTTAAAAGAAAACTTTATTTTAATATTCGAATTTTTTCTTTGAATCGCGAAATTAAAATACATTAATTATGTATGAAATCTACGAATTAACTTTCGAAATTATGGAATTATAAAAAGAAACAAAAAATGAAAATTAGCATTTTAAACTATTTCGATAATAAAACTCGCATTGTACTCTAATAGTAATGTTTGTAAAGGTCAGGAGTAGACACGCGTAATGTATAATGTCGGCTCCAAGTTTTATGAAGTTATGTATCGACATAATCGAATCGTCTAACATTGCTATTGTAAAGTCTTACTCAACAATGATAATTGCATGTTCATTAGCACATAACTTTTAAATCAAGCTGTGTACGGGTTAAATCAACTTTTTTTGATTACTGAATTGTCTGGTCCGATGTTATTTTTTAATTTTTATACTTATTAGTTTATCAGTGTTAAGAATCAGACTGTCCTAGTATATGTATATAAAAAACACATTATACATAACTTTATTAAATTAAGGGAAAAAGCGCCGAAGCTTATTTTTTAATGTTTTTGAAAGAAACAACTTATATTTCGCAGTAATACACGTGAACGTCTCTCTTTTTTGTTTGTTTGTTGTGACTTTCACGCGAAAACGGAAATACAAAGAAACCCGTTCACACGGCAGATCATTAGTGTTTAAGACTGGATATTAGATAACTAGAGCATATCGGAAGTAATCTATGGTGCATTTCTCAGTATAGTAGATACAAAACGAAACAAGCGAAAACGAGAAACAGAGAAAAATCCTATTTGATTTTTATAGCTAGCTTATTTTTCCGAAATGCTGCCAATAGCGAGAATGAAAAAATGGAATAAAATGGCATACGAAAAAAAGCGCTTTCCGTCATCGCGAGAAGCACGCGATACGACGGCCGGAATTTAAAAAAAGATGCAGATTCAAAGCTATAACTTTACTAAGAAACGCATTGTGTGGACTGGCGCGCCTCTGCTAATATAGGAGAAAAAAAGTTAATAAAAATAAAGTACGCGACAAAAAGGACACGGGAATAGGAATTTCTGACTCTACTCGGAGGTTGAAAAAAAAGTACTATAGAACGTTGATGGAGAAAAAAATTTCCCACTGTGATATGCATTTAGCCCCAAAGAGTTATAGACGTACATTAGTATAATTTTACTATTATCTTCATATTTGCCATATCCAAAGTGAAGTGAAAACGAGAAATAAACTAATTACGCTACTGATAATACTGTGATACAAGAATACAATGTTTATATTGTTCAAGGTAGAGGAAAAAACGGTGAATAAAAAAAATAATAAAAATAAAATAAACGAAAGGCTAAGCTAAACGTATATATATAGTCAGAGGCGCGCTCGCACAGTCCCAGTTTATTTGTTGATTAATGTTGAACATGTTTCGATTTAGCGCATAAATTTTGTTGAGATGTATAATGGTAAAGCAAAATGGCGAATCAGTATCCAGAGTTATAATAGTTAATGGGGAAAAAACGAAACGACGATAAGAAACAAGCAGCTTATATAGAAAATAATAATCCTCGAACCTCAAACTTCCACCGGCGCGCCATTTCGAATGTAGAGTTCTAAAATTTAAAAGTGACTATAATACGAGAAAAAAAAGCAACCGCAGCAGTCGTCTTAACGAGAATTTGTGGCTCTTGCGAAGGACGTGAAACATAGTCGCATCGAATTATATATTTGCGCGTCCGCGCAGAAAGTATGTTATAAAGAAAAGTAGGCTTAAGTCATTGTTTTCTCTTTTTATATTTAAAAAAAAAAGCGGATTTGTTATACGTCTTTATATATCTCCTGTGATTCTTAACGTTTTTTACTTGTACAAAGGAACAAAGGATGTCTCGTTAGGTTTTTGTATATTGTAATAATGGAGCTGTGCCTTCGCAGGTGTCACGACCCTCGTGATCAATCGCCACATACTTAAAAAAAAAAAAAATAAAGAAATTTTGAATTTAGAACGCTGAATTCGAGGTGCTTCTTGCACTCTTATGCAAAACGTAAGATTCTCATATGGCTGTGTCCTGCAAACAAAGTCTGTCCTACGGATGAATTCACATACCGTTCAATGCGCGATTCATCTAAATTCGCAACTTTGCAGTTTGTTCTCTTCGCGATATATTAAATATATACAAAAAAAAACGAGAGCACCGTACACGTTATAAGTATTATTATAATAATACAAACGTACGTACACGCGCTGGTCGATCGTTTGAGGTTCGACACACACACACACATACATCCTCCATCCCCCGATATCATCCTATTACAATCCATCCCTTGTAACGACACACACTTTCATGTATGTCTAACTTTTCTTATTAATTAATAATTAATTAATATTAATACTGATAAAAGTAAAGATAATTCCTAATAAATGAGAAGTAAAAAAAAGAAAAGAAATAAAGGAAAATCGTAAAAAGTATAGTTCGTAAGCATAACTAAATTTCTCTTCGCGCGATTTCGACCAACGGTATAATGAAACCAGAAAACACTTACATAAATACACATACACACAAACACATACATCCATACATCCACACGGATACATAATAAAGCAAAGAAAAAGAAATAATAGGTAAATAAATAAGAACGACCGACAATTGTGCTTCACGCTATTAATAAGAAATTTTAGGATCCTTAACCGTTCGACTGCTTTATAGGGAAGAGCGCGCGTGCGAGCGGCAGGACCGACAATTCACTGCGTCTTCACCTCGCGCGTGTGCACTCGTATTCTGTTATATTGGAACGAGGGTAATAGTATTTTTTAGAAAAATTTTTCCTAAACAAATTTCGATGAATACCGAGTAAATATTATTATTAACGAAATGAAATAAAGGATTAAAGAAAAAAAAAAAAGAAGAAAGAATGAAATAATACAATGCGCTTAGAGAGATTATTTACACACGCAAGAATTGCTATAGGCGAAATCTCGTTGACCATATTATTATAATAATAATAATGAGGAAAAAAAAATTAGTAATAATAATATTATTGATAATATTAATGACTAATTAATATGCGAGGCTTTTTGTAAGGAAATGGATGTTGGGAAAAAAATAAACAAAAAAAAATCGTATACATAAATATATATAAATATATTATAAATATATGAATATTATTATTATTATCATAATTATTATTATTAACTATGCAGTGTAATCTTATTAGACAAGTACTTTTGTGCTACGTCGGAGCCGCTCATTATATAGTTAACCAATTAACTCTCTCGCTGCAAAGCGGCAAGTGCGTACACGCTACATTCATACGTTCTTCAATAGGCGTAGTTATGTATAACAAAAATACAAAAATACACGCAAACATACGAACTTCGTGTTATATACAACACTAGTTATAAATAAATCGTATAAGTAACGTGCACTATAAAAGTGGTCGTCGATGAGAGATTCGAGATTATGATAAGAGTGTAACGAAATTGTTTCGAAAGTATAATGCATGGCTGGAACACGAACATCGGTATCGGAGGGTAGTGACATAAGGGCATTCATGGGTAATTAATATAATGATTTAGAGCAAAAATACCGAGACAATAATGCAAAAGTGACAAAAGAGAAAACAAAAAAAAAATTAAGACTTTGAAAGTTTTTATACATGCACAATATGCTTTCTTTGTTACCGAGTCTGTGAATTTTGCCAATGAACCTGAAAACTTTCTTCTCAAAAACGCACATAGACAAGCAACGGTTAATAAAATTTTACTTTTTGTAAATTGTCAATTGAAGTTAAAATAGTTGTCCAATAAGCAATACCACTTTTATCTCAAACACTGTGACCTTTGAAGTAGTTTCGATGTTCATCGGCCAAATTGTACAGATGATAAAGATATTTTTGATCTAAATTAAAGGTCTTTGGAACAATAATTACTCAACGTTGTTGACGCTTAAGGAAACTTTGTTATTCACTGAAAACGATCCTCCGCCGAATGTTCGTTTCCAAAGCCATAGAAAAAAAAAAAAAAAACAGAATGTCTCACCGACGACTTGGTTCAACATAAGTGTATTCTCTATTGCTAAGTCTTTAAACTAACAGTAGAAGAAATAAGAGAAGAGAAAGAAAAGTAAAAACAGCATATATGCATTCACAGTCATCGACAAGGAACTAACAACCAGAATCAATCAGTATAATAATAAACCCATAGTGGAAGATTAAGTGACTTGTCGATGATTTGGATTTTAGCATACATTACACGTTTTCTCTGTCGCTATATAAATATATACACTTAAGTTGTAAGACCGCGTCCTTAATACGTACACGGTCGATTGGAAGAGGGAAGGAACATTAGGACGATATATTATATATTATACACTCACACACGAAGAATTCTGTGCTTTCCTCTTTCGCATACATATATAAATACATACATACGTTTGTAATATTAGTTATAATCTTCATTGCTGGAGAAAAAGTAAATCTTCAGGTTCAAACCAGTCTGTGCGATGGGCGATTAAACGAAACAATATGTTGAATGTGTTCATACCTAGGCAAAAAAATAAAAAAGAAATGATGATAATGGCGAAACGGAAGAATATAATTAACACGGCGTAGAAAACGAGAAAAAAAATTAATTGTGCCGACGATGCGACGAAAACGATGAAAAAAAAATGATTATTTAGTGCAACTGAAAAGTAAACAAAACAATGATTACACTTTTACTTGAATTTATTGTATACTGCGATTAGGTATAATAATACGTCTGCACTTTACACATTTGGAACCAGAGCGAATTTACTTTTACGACGACTTTTTTTTTTAATCTAATAACACTCGGTAATTAAGCCGATACGACAGTTCAACGGCATATGTTATCGTGAAATTTTGGTGAAAATGTTTTGATACCAATTCAAAGAATTTGAGTTCTAAAAAATCTATATTTTCTGCGAGACTGTCTATAGAATCTATTCAATCGATGTAATATTTATTGTTATTATAAAATAGGGCAAAATTATGGTATTATTTTTTTAGGCTTATAGAAAATCGATGATTTATTTTTTTATACACGTTCGTGGGCTTGCATATTTGTACATTGACGTTAATGTGGGCAAAAGTAAAAGAGAGATATAAGGGAGAAAAAAAACGTTTTTTTATACTGTAACATAGATGTCAAAATTATACTCTAATTATAGTATCTGTGTAATATGTGATACACGAGCAAATGTGAAAGTCTCGAGAGAGAGAAAAAAAATCGAATTTAGACTGACGAACACAGCAAAGATAATGCGTTCGAAATTTTGAAAATATAGATTTCATTTCACCAAAAGAATAACAAATGATAAGATACTAAAGAGAAGAAAATGAAGTTAAACTCGTTACGATGTTCCTCGTTAAATGTAAGTAGTCAAAAGGCGCTGCAACGCGGCGCAACGATAATCGATGCCGTTGAATGTTATATATCATTGGAACCTTTGAGAACTGTTACCTTTACATTTTCGCGCTGGGAGGAACGGATGATGTAATCCATCTGTGTATAAGTACGATGTTATAAACACACATACACTCGCCAACACACATACACATATACACGTGCGACAGTATGGGCCGATGAAAAAAAACAAGAATGCATTTGCATTGAACATAAAAAGCTAGACAGGTACACCGACTCGCACACATACCTACACAAACATACAATTTACGGATCTGATTGGTCCTTATTCCTATTCTAAAAACAAAACATGAAACTGAAAAAACAACAATAGGAGCCAGCGATTTTTGGCCGGAGAACGAGGCATAGAAGCAGAAAAAGCGAAGCGCAACACACAACTATTTTTTGTTTTTTCATTCGCAGTAAACGTGTACTCATTCACGAACTAATCTAAATTGTATGTTCTTCTGTACATGAATTATTATTATTGTTCTTATTATTTTTGTAATCGCGACGAAGAAGTGCGAAAAAAGAGTAACCATGTATCGCGCTCATGTATACCGTGGATGAAAAGACTAAGCCACAAGTACGTTCTCTAGAATAATAATGTGCTATATTGTTTTTCTCCTCGTATAGGATATTATAATTATTATTATTATTGTACTGAAAGAAAGGGAATTAGAAATTTGCAGAGGTCTCGATGAAAGTGCGCGCGTCACGACGCGCAGCCCCGCGTGTACATAGCCGAAAAAAAGAGAGATTTTGTATATTCAAACGATGAAAAATATTTCTCGTCGGTTATTTCTAATAATACTATTACAATACCAGTCCCCCTCAAGTCGAAACACCAAAAAAAAAAAAAACAAATAAAGACGAAGAATAATAATAATAATAATGCGCAAAGTGAAATATACGAAGCAAAAATAAATAAGAAAAAAAAAGTTATAAAACCTGTTGTACAAAAAGCAAAGTCATATATATATAGAATTGTATGTATACAGTACCTCAATCTCGTTGTCAATGATGAAAGAAAAACAAAGCGACGTTACAATTATAGGAATTATTATACAGTTACAGTGCATTACATAGCTAAACAATTATTATGTATAAACGCGGGACTGCGGGGACGCGCGCGTGCGATAGTTATTCGGGAGCGCGGCGCACATCATATACACTCATATATACATTATAAAATATGATAGACATACACGAGGATATCGTCATCCTCCTCCTTCGCAGCTATAATGGGTATATAATATAATAACGCGAACGCGCGGGACGAGGGAAGAAGAATATAAATGATGGTAATGCTGGGTGAGCGAGTGACAGAAAGAGAGAGAGAGAGAGAGAAAGATTGAGATAAAAAGCAAATATACGCCTACCCTTTCGGCCTTACTACTTTACACACGAACACACGAGATGTATGCACACGCAGGGACATACAGTCATTATTACCTTATACATGATGATACCGTATATAATATATACGTGGGCAAACAAAAAAACGACGCGTGCGTTCTTTATATTTGTGTTAGTTTGTATGATTATTGCGTAAAACTTAACAAAAGGTTAAACGAGCCGCTCGCCTTCGATGAGTATAATATTGACTGTGTATAAAAACAAAAAAAAAAAACAAATATGAAAACGCCTTCGAGAATTCACACACCGATTATTTGTGACTCGGTAATTTAATAAAAAAAAAAAAAAAAAGAAACTGTAACGTGTAAAAAAAAATGTGTAAGCGTGTGGGAGAGAGAAAGACGACGCAACGTGTGCCGCAGGCATCTCCGAACGCGAGGAAAACCCCCTTTTTAGCGAGGATAATAATAAAAGGAAAAAATAAGAAATAATAAAGAAAAAAAAAACTAATAATACTTAAAAAAAAAAAAAAAAAAGAAAAGAAATCGCTACGAGACAATTGTTTACACACGGACATACACTCCCTCTCCCCTTCACACACGCGCTCTCCTTACACTTACGGAACCAGAACGTTATTTTTGTACTTGGGCGAGTTCTAAACTAATCATACTATACTACCTATACTCTCTCTGCGTATGTATCTCTATTTACAATAATACCAAAACCCCCCTGGTATCGAGGCGTACGCGTGCGCGCAGGGAAAACACTAAACTTAAATATCACATAATTATGTACACACGGGCATCATATATATATACATATATGAACTCGAGTTGTTTCCATTGTTATTTTTTTAGAGTGCGAGAAAGAAGTAAAAAAGAAAAAAAAAATACCGCGAGAGGATGTGCGCGAGACACGAAGCGCGCGCACGCGCGTGTGTATCAATTGCACGTAAATCGAGAGAGAAAGAAAGATTCTAATGTATATCACACGGAGCCAATATGTAAATGCGTTTGAGTTTGTTGCGCGTCGGATATTATGTATAACACGATATTGTACACTCGACTGGAGAGAGTAAAATAGGGGCAATTTGTTCATATACGTGCGCGTTTGTTTGAGAGAGAGAGAGAGTTAAAGGGAAAAAAGGTTTGGTTCGACGACTCACCTGCGAAGAGAGAAAGAGAGAGAGAGAGAGAAAAAGAGCACAAGCATCGAGATTGTGCAGACTAAAATGCCACACGGAACTAATGGAATTTCTTGTTTTGTTCTCGTGAACTGTGCGGATCTTATATACCTATACGCTACTGTCGTGTTCTCCGATTGATTATCTTTGTTATTGTTGTATTCCGGTACTAAATGGAAACGAGACGAGAGTTTAATGAGACGATGAGTAAGAAGTGAGAAAAAAAGTGCGTTATTATACAAATTCTTTACTATGTTTTTGTTATCGATACAAACAATGCTGGATCCTCAAAATAAATTCATCAAAAAAAACCGATATGTGTGTGGATTTCTTTATTTTCATTGAAAACCTCTTATTTATTTAATTACCGAAATGTATAGTTTTGGAAGACTACAAGCATATGAGTATTTCAAACATCAAATCTCATATCAGATTTCATACATGTACCCTGTCATCTGCAATTTTATATGAAATCTCATATGAAATCTGATATCTGATATTATTGTATGACATCTCATATCAAGAAGCGCGGGCGCGCTCCGAAGGCAAGTATAGAAGACCTTAGGACCTTAGGACGACCGCGTGATGATGCAGAAGGAAAAATACGTCTTATAGATAGTCCACACACTCATTCGTATACAGTCAGAAGCGGTTCAGTCGAACTCGACGTGACTATGGTTTGCTTATTCCATATAATTAATTGACTGATAAACAGTTTATCAATATAATTTGCTTCCTCCTAGAGGAAGCTTTGTAATAGTAAAAAAAAAATTTATGAGATAATGCGTTAGGAATGTTATTTAGCAAATTTGGAATCGAAATACACTATTTTTAGAAAATGTCCGTATGAATGTGTGTGTGTGTGTGTATGTATGTCCGTTTCCGCTGATATCTCATGATCTACTTGACCGATTTTAACGATTCAGTGATCATTTTTTTTAGATTTTGCTTTCACATTTAGGGTCCATTGTCTATTTTTGTAAAATTTATTTTTCTTATTTTTTATAGCTATTTTTCAATATTCAAAATTTTTATTTTCGATTATTTAATATTTAGACCAAATATTGTTTATATATTATGAATTCTCTGTATGCAGAATAAAAATCCCTACAATTTAAAAAAAAAAGAAGTCGATAGCTACATTTCGTCACATGTTATTTATCAAAACGTAATTTTTTGTAAATAGGTTATATTTCGAAATTAAAAAAAGATATTAACATATGACTATTTATTTGGTTGTAAAGGATATTAAGTATTATAACTTACTAAATTTTTAGTTCTTTTTTATTCATTATTTTTGGAGAAAAAAAATAATTTATAAAAAAAGGTGATTTTCTTTGTCGTTCAATAACTAGAGTAAAATTGTTTTAATCACTTTCAAATTTTTTCGAGAGGTAGATTTTGTATACCAATCAAGTGAGTTCTTTGGGCTAAAGGATTGATCCATAAATTTCGGAGATATTTAAGGTTAAAATTTTTTTCATTTTTTTTTTAAAATTGTTATTTCTCGGGAACGGCTATAGCTAGGTATCTGAATGGGATATACAGGATTCGAAAGAGAATTAAATTACCTATATTTTCTAAAAAAAATTATTTTTCTCGCTATCACGGTTCTTTTGTTATTAACAAAAATGTAAAAATTGAAAAATTGAAAAAACGGAGTTTTGTATGTTCAACCATTACAAGAGTAAAATTGTCTTATTTGTTTCAAAATTCATTTTAGAGGTATATTATTGATATTCTCGGCAGTTTTTTTGTTTATATACGAAACCCACTTTGGGCATGATAATGTTTGAATATCATTACTTCTGTGACTTCTCTTCAACAAGGAACAGCCCATAGTCAGAATTTGTTAAAAAATGCATAAGAGATTATAACACGTGTGAAATTACATAAGGATCCGTTAAACATTTTTTTATTTATTCTTCTTAGTACACCAAAAAACATTTTTTCATGATCTTTGAAATCACACGTAGTCACCTGTTACCATAAGAAATGCAATTAAAATTTTTTATTATAACTCTTCTTGTTACTTATGGACAAAATTTACATAAATAATGAAACTTACAAGTTAATATTTTTCATAACATTTTTACAATTTTTTTCTTGAAAAAAATTTTTTTTTTAATTTTAATTTAATAAAACGAATCAATAAATTATTTTTAGGAAGCTACGTGCCAATGAAATGGCAGCGGTTTTTTTATATGTCTAACATTTAATTCGTTATCAATGATATTCAAATGATTACTATTTTTAGTAAAATAATAAAGATTTAATAATATTATTTTCTATAAACATATAATTTTCCAGATATCGGATTTATTGATAATTTGACTGTCAAGTTTACATCTACCATCCTACAAAAATCTAACGTTAAATTGTCATAACAACTTTTTCCAGCTATTTTTACAACAAATACGTGTGAATAAATCATCATTTTGGAATTTGGAAACCTCTGCTTCCTTTTGAATCGAAAGGTTATTGACTTATTGCAATTACATATCAGAAAACCGCTGCGTGCATTTATAAAATTAAACCGTTAATTAGCGTACTTACTAATTTGCCAGAGTGATTAAATTTAAAGTTTCTCCAAATACATTATATCGGTATTTAATAATAGTTCCCTATTTACACACGATGCGCAACTGTTACATATACGCACACTCCCCTTTATTGGTACGACTTTTGATCCACCCCCCCCCCCCCCCCATACAAATCACTGTACGTAAATTCCTACCGTCTATCTTCGTTGTCCGTGATAATACGTCAGTTAGGTTATGTTTAACAAACAACCTACACGTAATAACAGGGCGTACTGCTACTGCTGCTAGTGATAGCCCTATTGAAAATAATGCTTATTACGAGCTAATTAAAAAAAAAGACAACGTGTTAACGTAAAACGCAGCAACCGTCCAAAATTACGCGCAACAAGCAACCGCAACCACCGACCGTGACGATCATCATGGCTGGAATCGAGGAGCAAGAGAAACTGCTGGAAGATGCGATCGGGATTGTCAAAGTGCAAGCCTTACAGATGAAACACTGTTTGGATAAAGCGAAGCTAATGGATGCACTGAAACATGCTTCCACTATGTTAGGCGAATTACGCACCTCGTTACTTAGTCCCAAGAGTTATTACGAGCTTTACATGGCTATCACCGACGAGCTTCGTCATCTGGAGCTTTACTTGCTGGATGAATTTCAGAAGGGCAGAAAGGTAGCCGACTTGTACGAATTGGTGCAGTACGCTGGCAATATCGTGCCAAGGTTGTATCTGCTCATCACTGTTGGCATTGTTTATATCAAGACTAATCCCTGTTTGAAAAGAGACTTACTGCGTGACTTGGTTGAGATGTGCCGTGGAGTTCAACATCCTCTGAGAGGCTTGTTCCTAAGGAATTACCTGCTTCAGTGTACCAGAAATATCCTACCTGATAATTTAGAGGATACTAATTCAGATGAGGGAACAGTTAGGGATAGCATAGACTTTATTCTGATGAATTTTGCTGAAATGAACAAATTGTGGGTGAGAATGCAGCATCAGGGTCACAGTCGTGAAAGAGAAAGGAGAGAACGAGAAAGAGAGGAGCTCAGAATTTTAGTGGGAACTAATTTGGTTCGACTCAGCCAACTGGAATCTGTGACACTTGACAAGTACACTAAACTTGTATTGCCTGGTATTTTGGAACAGGTAGTTAGTTGCAGGGATGCCATTGCTCAAGAGTATCTTATGGAATGTATTATTCAAGTTTTTCCAGATGAATTTCATCTACAAACTTTAAATGCTTTCCTTAAATCCTGTGCAGAACTCCAAAATGGTGTGAATATTAAAAATATAATAATTTCATTGATTGATCGCCTTGCTGCATTTAGTCAGAGGTCAGATGGTGTTGGTGGACCGGGAAGTCCCAATCAAGTATCGGGAATTCCACAAGATATTCAACTGTTTGATGTGTTTAGTGATCAAGTGTCAACAATTGTACAGACAAGGCAGGATATGCCATTAGAAGATATAATATCATTACAAGTAGCATTAATCAATTTAGCTCATAAGTGTTATCCCGACAGAGTGGATTATGTGGACAAAGTTCTTTTCAATACTCACCAAATATTCCAAAAAATACATACAGAAACCTTGGAATTTAACAGTGCAGTTTCAAGAGAATTATCAAGGTTATTAAAAATACCAATTGATAATTATAAGAATATTTTAATGGTACTAAAGTTGAAGAACTATAGGCCTCTTTTGGGATACTTTGATTATGAAGGAAGAAAATTGTTGGCAACATATATTGTCATGAATATCTTAGATTATGAAACTCTCATTCCATCACCAGATCAAGTAGATGCTATTTTATTAATGATAGCTCCACTTATTCAAGATCAGGCAGATCATACAGCGGAAGATGATCCAGAAGAGTTTGCAGAAGAACAAGGACTCTTAGGTAGACTGATACATTATTTCAAATCAGATATTGCAGATGAGCAGTATATGATTCTCAGTACAGCCAGGAAACATTTTGTTACTGGGGGTAGTAAGAGAGTTAGGTACACACTTCCACCCATTGTTTTTCAAGCATATCAGTTAGCTTTTACATATAAAAATTTGGAAGCAGAGGATGAAATGTGGCAGAAGAAATGCCAAAAAATTTTCCAATTTTGTCATTCAACGATTACTGCACTCATCAAAGTCGAACTTGCAGAATTGCCTCTCAGGCTATTTTTACAAGGAGCTTTGGCTATTGGAGAAATTAGGTTTGATAACTTTGAAATGGTTGCTTATGAATTCATAAGCCAAGCCTTTTCTATTTATGAAGATGAAATTAGTGATTCAAAGGCACAGTTTGCTGCAATTACTCTTATTATTGCAACATTCGAACAAATGAACTGCTTCAGTGAAGAAAATGCAGAGCCTGTCAGAAATCAATGTGCCTTATATGCTAGTAAGCTTTTAAGGAAACCAGACCAATGTCGTGGTGTAGCCACATGCTCTCATATATTTTGGTCAGGAAAATCACTAAGTACAGATGGAAAAGAAATGCAAGACAAAACCAAAGTATTAGATTGTCTTAAGAAGGGAATCAGAATAGCAAATCAGTGTATGGACATTTCTGTGCAAGTCCAATTGTACATAGAATTATTGAATCATTATATATACTTTTATGAAAAAGGCAATACAGCAGTTACTGTGCAAATTTTAAATCAAGTAATTTCAAAAATTAAGGATGAATTACCAAACTTGGAAATAAGCGAAGAAACAGAACAAATACAAAAGCATTTTGCAAATACTTTAGATCACTTGAAAAACAGAATCGAATCTCCAGAAGCAGAGGGACAGTTATATGAAGGACTTGTTTTGTAATTAGTTTAAGAATATTGATACAATAATATTGTTATAATATTTGTTAAGCAGAATTGTATGTCATACAAGAAAACGAAAATTTCTTTTAATGGTAAAAAATTGTTTTTAAACCGAAAAATTGTACAAAATTAAATTATATATATGGTCATAAATTTTCAATTGTCATTTAATATTATTATGTGTATTTGTTGAAATTGTTTTTATATATTTAATTATATTTTATTTCTTTGTCAGTATCACAATAAAAATTTTATAAATAATATAAACATTCTTTTATTATGAAAATCTATTTTTTATATTTTACTATTAAAAAAAGACATGAAACAAGTATTAATATTTTCATTTCAATGACAAATTTAAAAGTTTTATTTAAAAGTTTTAAGTTTATGAAAACTAAAATATCTAAATATTTGAAGCATAAATTAAATTGTTTTTACAAGGTGAAGAATAATTACAACATTCATTGAAATCACTTGATAAATTTATTTTTAAATGAACATGAAATAATTTTTTTTTTTATAAATTGTATTACAAATGCATTAAATGAGCTAAAAATAACTTCTGTATAGTTATAAATAAATACACGCCATACAAAATTTATTTAGAAAACATTTATTAATTAATGTTTAATTTTTTATTAACAATTGCTATGAAGATTGAATTTTGTTTATATATTTCTTCTAAGTTCGTTTATATACAATTGTTATAATATTTTACTGTATGTAATAAATAAGATCTCAAACTTTAAGAGCCGAAAATTGGCGGTTCGAAAAAGAAAAAGCATCTAAGTACTGAAAAAATGTTTATTCTTGTGATATATTGAATACATGATGCACTCACACCAGCACACACATGATTCGTATGGTACATAGTACGATACATATTTTTTATTTTTTTTTTTCGAGGCAGTAACACCGTACTGTAATACACATACACTCATACTCAACGATTTGCATTACTTTGACGCACACATAATCGCACTCATACAATCCACTCAACAAACGAGTGTACCAACTGTCGAATTACATGTAATGAAAAGTAATATATAAAACAAAATAAATATCAACGACACGTGGAGTCTTATTACAAACAGAAGAGAGTCCACAATCGGCGTGTATAATCTCCCCCGCGACGGGGCCTCATATCAAACCATTCGTTTTTTTTTTTTCATTTTCTTTATCTAGTAATCATCATTTTATCTTCCACTTGTGTCCATCGATCAGACGCAGTACCAGTAACGGGATGTTGTTGATGTTCCTCGTGGCAAATACAATATAGAGTAATATAAGGTTTACACACGTAATGACCATCATCACAGCCGTTGAACGGTTCTCTCGTCGCCGACGAGTTCTGCTCTGGTTTTTCCTTTTTTATTCGCACGCGTGTGTATGTGTGACATTCCCTATAATTCCCATTGTTCTTTCACTCTCGGATGAGGCGATCGCAGAAGAACCATAGAAATCCGAGGACGAGAGAAGTTCCGGAACTCCCCTCACGCACGCTCGAGCGCGCGCTGCACAAGTATTAGTCTCTAAAGCATTTGTCTAAAGGAAGCGGATTCATTCGTCAGTCTAGAATTTCCTTTAAAGATTCTTTAAAGGTCGGCCTTAGATTATAATTCGTCCTTGAGATCGTCCTCGGATTCTTCGCCTTCAGTGGGTGGAACACCACCGCCGGCACCCTGGTACAGCTTGGCAATGATGGGCTGCACAATGTCGGACAGCTCCTTCTTCTGCTTCTTGTATTCCTCGGGGTCGGTGTCCTGGTTCTCTTCGAGCCACTTGATCTTCTCGTCGATAGCCTCTTCCATCTTGGTCTTGTCTGCGTCGGTCACCTTAGCGCCGAGTTTCTCTTTGTCGGCCAGCTGGTTCTTGAGCGAGTAGGCATACGACTCGAGCTCGTTACGAGCCTCGACGCGCTCCTTGAGCTTCTTGTCCTCGTCAGCGAACTTCTCAGCGTCCTTGATCATCCTTTCGATGTCGTCGGGGGTTAGTCTGTTCTGGTCGTTGGTGATAACAATCTTTTCGCGGTTACCGGTGCCCTTGTCCTCGGCTGATACCTGGAGGATACCGTTGGCGTCGATTTCGAAGGTGACTTCGATCTGAGGGATACCACGGGGTGCTGGTGGAATGCCGGTAAGGTCGAACTTTCCGAGCAAGTGGTTGTCCTTGGTCATGGGACGTTCACCCTCGTAGACCTGGATGGTGACGGTGTGTTGGTTGTCAGAGGCGGTGGAGAAGATCTGAGACTTCTTGGTGGGGATGACGGTGTTTCTGGGGATGAGCTTGGTCATTACTCCACCGACGGTTTCGATACCCATGGTAAGTGGGTTGACGTCAAGAAGGACGATGGCGTCAGTGTCTTGTTCACCAGAGAGAACACCAGCCTGGACGGCGGCACCATAAGCGACGGCTTCGTCGGGGTTAATGCCTCGGGATGGCTCCTTGCCACCGAAGAATTCTTTAACGAGCTGTTGAACCTTAGGGATACGAGTGGAACCTCCGACGAGAACGATTTCGTCGACGTCCTTCTTGCTCATGTCAGCGTCCTCGAGGACCTTCTGCACGGGCTTCATGGTGCTTCTGAACAGATCCATGTTCAACTCCTCAAACTTGGCACGGGTCAGAGTTTCGGAGAAGTCCTCACCTTCGAAGAACGATTCAATTTCGATCCTCACCTGTAAAATTTGTAACAGTTAGTTTTTCGTTTGACTTTTATTTTTTTTTGTAATGATAAGAAAATTCTTTAGTTATCTTTTAAAAATAAATTTTAAAATTACTTAATAGAATATTTTTTAAATAAAAAAACAAAAAAAAATTATAATTCGGAAGATTTTTAACGCATTTACCTGGTGGCTAGCACTGAGTGCTCTCTTCGCCTTCTCAACTTCACGACGAAGTTTCTGGACAGCTCGGTTATCTTTACGGATGTCCTTGCCCCTCTTCTTCTTGTACAGCTTAATGAAGTGATCCATGACACGTTGGTCAAAGTCTTCACCTCCCAAGTGAGTGTCACCATTGGTGGCAACTACTTCAAAGACTCCGTTATCAATGGTCAGAAGACTGACATCAAAGGTACCACCACCCAAGTCAAAGACCAAGACGTTTTTCTCTCCGTCTTTCTTGTCAAGACCGTAAGCAATAGCTGCAGCAGTAGGCTCGTTGATGATTCTCATGACGACCAAGCCAGAGATGGTACCAGCATCCTTGGTGGCCTAATAAAAGCAAAATATGATTAGTTTTCATTCATTTTTTAAAATTGTACAAAAAATTGGCTAATGGAGAAGAAACTTACTTGTCTTTGAGCGTCATTGAAGTAAGCAGGTACAGTGACAACAGCATGGGTAACTTTCTTGCCAAGGTAGGCTTCAGCTGTTTCCTTCATCTTGCCCAAAACCATGGCAGAGATTTCCTCAGGGGCAAAGATCTTCTCTCCCTGAGTAGTAGCTACCTTGATGTGGGGCTTGCTGTTCTTCTCAATAACCTTGAATGGGAAGAACTTGACATCATGTTGCACAGTAGCATCACTCCATTCACGACCGATAAGACGCTTGGCGTCAAACACAGTGTTTTCAGGATTGGTGGTAAGCTGGTTCTTGGCAGCATCACCAATCAAACGCTCACCATCAGCAGTGAAAGCAACATACGAGGGAGTGATACGGTTACCCTGGTCGTTGGCAATAATTTCCACACGGCCATTCTTGTACACTCCAACACTGTAAAATCACAATGACAATTATTAAAATGTAATTCATTTTTATGGTATGTCAATAATTATTAACCATAAATTTTGAAACCTACCAAGAGTATGTTGTTCCCAAATCAATACCGATAACGGTTCCAATATCCTCCTTATCCTTCTTTTCCTCCTTGGAAGCCGCAATGGCTGCGACTAGCCCTAACAACAATAGAGCTGTAACTCCCTTCATCTTCATTTTGTTGAAACTTTACCTGTAAACAAGAAAAAAAAAAACATTATTAACAAAACTGCGTTCATCGTGCCAAAAAAATTAAATTTTCATGCAAAAACTGATCGCTCGTCTCGAAAACACGCCTTCACGCATACAAATGAACTTTTTTTCGCGAACCTGCGAGTAACTGCTCGAAGAATCGAGAAAATCCTACATTTAGCGAGTCAATAACACGAGCGGCTGGAAATATAATCCAGCGCTCAATTAATCAAGTAAGTAGTTACACTTAGTTGAGTCAGACGCGTTCGTATATACGAATTTGCGAGCCGCGCGCACAACGGTAAAAGAGAATCGCGATGAAAAGGAAACGGAGAGAGCGCGAGAGAGAGAAGGAGCCGCGGTATAAGAGAAGAGCGCGAGGCGTCGCGGGAGAGGAGTCTGCCATATGAGAGAAGGCCAATGCACCTATCGTCGGAGGGGGCGAGCCGACGTCGCGCACCGTTTTGCTCTTACACGAATTCCAAACGTTTTCTCTCGTTAAATACGTAACGATATTACTTATCATTCAATGCTAACTTCCAGATGTGCTACATTCGGAAGAAGTGCGTATGGAAATATCGAAAGATGACATGGAAAAAAAAAAGTGCTGACGTATACGGTCGCCACGACTGCCGTTGTTATATACCGTCGAAAGAAAAAAGCTCACCACGCCGCGGCATGGTAAAAATTTTCGAACGACAGCCTGTACGAATAATTAACCGCATGATGATTTAAACGAAGATGACCGAAATAATAAATCTGGTGACTACCTAATATCGCGAAAGTTTTGTCAGTATCTCTCCGTAAAATAAGAACTCAAAGCTCCGACGTGTCAAGACGCCCAATTCTCCATACTCGATTCTATTTCACCCTAATAACCCGCACGGTATCCGATAATAAGCTCCCCCCACGTAAGTACTTCCAGCAGCAGAAGTACATTTTGTCATGTATTACTCACCGATCGGAAGACCGTATTATCTCGAACCACGGCACTAGGTTTTCTTGTGAAACAAAAAAAAAACTGAAAATCCTCCTGCAAGTAGACCTCGTCGAGTGGATAACACCGCGAGTATATTAAACTACTTTCTTCTCGATAGCTTCGCGTTTCTGGTGTGACTGATCGTCGAGCGTAGCCTCGCGCCGGGATATTAACGGGAATGCCGAGTCGTGGCCAGCTCGGATTGGATCGCGAACCTACGTGGTGGCGGTAAAGCTAGCGGGGAATTGGCCACTGCCACCTACTGTTGGCTTGCCTCCATTGGCCCACGTCACAAGCCGCGTATACCCCCCTCGTATATGTATATATACGATATAATACTTTATATATACGTGTATATGTAGGATGGACTCGTGGGTTACTATACAACTTGACTATCTTCTAGAAGATTCGGGGCGTTTGATGATTGGTCGAGAGCTGCGATGAGAGAGAGAGAGCAGGCGCGTATCTCGCGGAATGTTTCACGGGTATCACTGGGGCCACGTGTACGCGAGAAGGAAAGAGAGAGAGAGAGAGAGAGATATGCGGATGTGTTTTTGGAGCGCAGGAACTTATTGGTTGCGCGTGCGCGACGGCTGCAAGCGTTTACGAAACGTTTTGGTTGCGGATTTTGTTTATCAACGGTTTCTTTTTTTTTTGTTGGACTGACGTGGAGATTTTTTGGGTTGCAGGAAGGTGAAAGGAAATTACGTGGCTTTTTTTGTTTTGATTTCGAATGGTATTTAAAATGATGCAAAGTATATTATAATGTTATAAGGTATATATGATCTAGGAATAGAATTGGTTAATAGCTTTTTGTATGAAAGGATATCCTTTGATTTACGTTTTATCGAGTGTAAAATATAGTTATTTGTTACTAAAAATAAATTTTTTTGTAATTGAAAGCGCGATTTTCATAAAATCCAGTCATTCTTAAATTGACGCTATCAATTTACTTTATATCAGCTTAAATTAACTAATATTTCTCCATTCTTAAAATAACATCAAACTGCAACGGCAATCAAGCAGATTTACAGTATCTCTGAAATAAAAAAAATTACAGCAAAAAAAAACCCTTAACAACGTTAAGTCGCGCGATACTAAACGTTTCAATGCACAGTACATCTGTAACAGGTGTCATTTGAAAGGAAAACATCGTCTGCTATATATACGTTCAACATCATATCTTTATTAATCCTCAACATAAAATTTAAACAATCTAAAACGTGTCGGAACATTCGACAAGGAAAACAAATATATTAACGCAATCACAAACAATAAGTGTCGACCTTTCTAAAGTCGAGGAAACGAGGCGCTCCCCATATACAACTATATACTCAAATTCGGAGTGAAGGGAAAACAATATGAGAATTTGAGAGGGGCATTATACAGGGGCACAATGCTTTCAAAGTACAGGCCTGCACACCAGCGCATGCGTCTGTGTCCACGTATGACGCTTTTTAAATCTCTAACGGGACTGTATACCGTAGATGAGAAATACAAATACGGTTCACTCTATGCGCGCGGTGTTAAAGATGCGTAAGGAAGCTCCCACGAATCCGTTTGACATACTCTCCAAACGCGTGCGTGTGTATACGCCTTCTTTGATTCATCACAGATTACCTCATATGGAATAGGAACCATGCGCGCGTGCAACAGAGGAAATACATTTCGATACAGTTATATAGAATCATGGATATGTTACATATATGTGCGGACTGAGCCTTGATTAAAAAATACAAATATTGAAAAGAAAACCCATATACCAAGGTCGTGTACCACTCATAATAGACGATGTAAACTATAATGTGTATGTACAAGTGTTATGCGACAAGTGGAGGCTAAATACAATTACAGAATTCTCTGTATTTGATTTCTCTCGTTTCTCGATTAATTTTCGTATTTTCAAAATTATCGAAGCACACGAATACTCCATTTATAAGTACTTTAAAGAATATTATTCTGCTCAAATATTAGAAAAAATATGTACATTAAAAAATGCATTTAAAAAATGAATAAATGCCGGTAAGAGCACGTATAAATTATGTGAATGAGACATCGCAATTCTTTTACAATATTGTCTTTATGCAACGTAGTGAAGACGTATGGTTATTTAAAGAAAACATCGAGAAACGTCTAGAATAAGTTTTGTGCCTCGCGGAACGGATTCATAACGTAAAGAATATGATTATGCACGCACACGAACGTTATCAGTCGTCGTGAATAAAAGTTATTTATATATTACAGCCCGAAATCCCTCGTGATAAGTAGCATTTCCGATATTCATAATAATCAATTGATATGCACAATAATCAATTGCAATGCTGTGATTTTTAATATTTGCTTTTCGGCTCGAGCATATCGAGAATTTGGGGAGTGAAGTAGGTGATGATGCAATCCGCTCCAGCCCTTCTCATGCATAGCAGAACTTCTTTCAGCACAGCATCGAGATTGATCGCTCCGTTTTTAGCGCCGTGATAGAGCATCGCGTATTCTCCAGACACTTGATAGATGAACATAGGATGTTCAGGATGTGCATTCTTTGTTTGTCTGACAATATCTAAGTAGGCTAAACCAGGTTTTACCATAAGCATGTCAGCACCTTGCTCAACATCTCTAGCCTATAATGAATTAAGCATTATTAATTTTTTTTTAATGTACCTAATTATTTAAAATGTTAAAGTCAGAGAAAAAATATTAATTGTTTTTATCAATTTACAACTATAAAATAATTGTAAATTAACATTAATGTAAAAATCAATTTACTCAATTATCATTAAAATAATTTTTTTCATTTAACAGTTTTGAAATAATCAAAATTTCTATCATACTGCTGGCAATCAAACAATAATATTTCATCATAAAATAATACACATACTGCTGCCCTGGCTGCTAAACCATTGCTACCAGAAGGCAACTGATAACACTGTCTGTCTCCAAATTTGGGAGCAGATTTTGATGCATCTCTGAAAGGTCCATAAAATCCAGAAGCAAATTTGACAGCATATGACAGAACAGAAACTTTATTTGACAGTCCAGCTTCAGTAAGACCAATTTTGATAGCTTTTATTCTACCATCCATCATATCAGATGGAGCAACAATGTGAGCTCCTAGAATAATATTTTTAAAAATTATTCCTCTTATGTTAGACAGACAATAAGCTAAACTTAAAAACAAAAATGATTTTATGTTACCTGCTTTGGCATATGCAACAGCAATTTCAGCTATTCTTTGAATGCTTGGCTTATTATTGATAGTACCATCACTATTTAAAATGCCACAATGTCCATGATCAGTATAGGGACACAAACACACATCACAGGCTATTACCAAGTAAGGAAACCACTGCCTCAATAATGGCAATACTTGAATAATAGGGTTGTTTGGGTTATCAGCTCCAGTTCCTGTTGCATCCTAAACATAATAGTTTTTGTAAAAAAAATGTACATGTTTAGAGATAATTATATAACTACCTATAAAAAGTTTTTATTTTTTACTATGGGTGTTAAAATTTTGAATTAAACCATATTATTTTTATTAATTTACTGTTTCCTATTTAAACCACAATCAATTATTTTTTAATCATTGATTTTAATTTAAATGTCTTATTTTATTAACTTCATAAATGTCTTTAATAAAATTTTCAATAAAAACATTGACACTTATTACTGATATGTTAATTAAATTGTTTTTTTAGTTATTGTTTAATATACATTAGATTTTAGTTAACATAAGTTGGTAATTATTTACCTTTTTCAAGTTATTAGCCACTCCAAATAATAAAACAGATTTTAATCCTTTGGCAACCAATGGTTCTAATAATCCCTTCAGCTTATTGATACCATATCTATTGATACCAGGCATACTCTGAATGGAAGTGACAGCATCAGGTTCATCTCTAAAAATTGAAATTTAAATAAATTTCTGTTTCTAGTAATCATGAATACTTACTCATCATTACTCAATGTTAATACTATATTATATCAAGAAACAATAACCTATCTTTTCATTTGTTTTTACAGTTATATTATAACATAAAATTGTAAATTTGATGGCCAATATAGTTATCAATGTGCAAAATAATACTAGATCCACCAACAACAGTAGATATCATGCAACTATACATAGTTCAACATTTGTCTCTATATAACACCACGAATCATATGTTTTTGCGAGGTTATGTCAGTGTACTTACAACACGAAAATGGGAAACATGAGATTGTCCGGTGTGATCTCGACGTTCGGTGATTGCCATCGTCTCAAGACAGGATGGAAGTAGCCGCTGTGTAGAAGATGTTTCGACTCGATTTCCATTGTCCTTTCGTTTCCCTTCGTCTTCTCTTGGAGCAGTAAGTGCGCGACGCCGCTTTTTTCCTGGGTCACTGACCAAACGCAAATCACTACGGCGCAGCTCGCAGAGGGCTAATGAAATCTGTAAATACTTTATCTGTATACTTTTCCTACACGACTGGCAAATGCGAATTGCCGAAGGTATGAGAAATGAAGAGATTTTGAAAATAAAGTATTTGCGGAAGAGTGATGGCTTTAAATATGTATAAATATTTTTTTTCTTAAATAGTGGGTACTTACTTAATTGTTTGATAATAAGAATCACGTGTTGCGTACTTGCGTAAATATCGAATGTCACGGATGCATAACAAAAATTACATAACTAAATTTGGGATGCAATTACGACGGTTCGTCGATCAGACTGCGAGTGGATTTATTCGTACAAGTTTCAAGTTTATGTGCTATTAAACGTCGAGTGATTTAATAGGAATCAAATGGATTTTTCACTGATTAACTTTCTCAAGTCATCGTGACAAATGAAGAATAATAAAAATTGTTATGAAAGCTTAATTCTCTTATGTTGTTATTTTCTATTAACAAAGATTTCCATATTATTTTTTTTATTTTGTGATAAAAAACTTACCTTCAATAAAAGTCCTTCCTTTTAATAACGTTTAATAAGAAATAATTTGCATAATTTTTGAATTACTTGAATGTTTTTATAAGAGAAAATAAAGCGCGCTAATGCATTCATTTAAAAAAGAGAACGAAGCAGAAGAAATGAAGAATGGAGGGGATTGCACAAAGGGATATTTGTTTCTCAATTTTTCACTATTGGAACTAGATGAAATATCACTAGAGTTTAAACGCGGTTAATTTTAAGATGTAAGAATTTTTAAAAGTGGCTGAGTTTTTGGTAAAACTTTAATTTTATAACTTTTTTGTTTCGATGTTTGTATATAATTATTTTGTATAACATAAAAGTCTAGAATAAAATATAATGTAATTGGGTTAGGTCCCAGAGGAAAATAAATCCGTTTATACTTGTAGTACGATAATATTTTTATACATCCTCATGATAAAATTTAAACCGTCAAGAATTCTTGGAAACATTTCGCAACGAAAAAAAATATTTAGAAATGAAAACGCGAAATCTGTAAAATAATGCGAAATAATAATTAAATAAAAGATTTTTTTGTAGTATTATTGCTTATATTTTTAAAATCATGTAAATATAGTTGTTGTCATAAACTATATATTACATTTAAAGAAAAAATAAAATACCCAAACATTCATATTCCACAAATATGTTTTCGAGGAACTGTTTCAAAATTCGTTTCCTTACATTTTAACAATTTACAAATTACAATAACAAAAGTGTGATTGATTATTGAAAAGCTTTTATTTTATAGATTAAAAAAATCTAAAAAAGATGGGCTGTCAATTGACCCGTTATGTGTATGCGTGCGCTTTTTATATATATATATATGTTGAGTAAAAAAAAAAGGAAAGCGCACGTTAAGTAAACCCCTTCAGACCATACACGAACAATTTTCAGAGCTTGAGTGAGCATCAACAAAAAGGGCAATAAAAAAGAGTTTTTCTTATCTTGTTTTATTCTTCTTCAACTTGGTTTGCGCGACTAAGACCTGCATCTGGCTGCAAAGCTCATCATCCAATTTTTCAGCTCGTGATCAATGATGAGGTATGTGATATTATACCAATATGCGATTTACGCGATTCATGGTACGTGAGTATTATCTTTCATACGATTACAACTGTGAGGCAGGGTGTCATGTGCCCTCAGCCGCAACGTGTTTTAAATGATCGCACTTAAACATTTCTAATTCAATTTGATTACGAGGCGGGATGTGGAACATCCTCAGCCATGAAACGAACTTCTAATTTTTTATATCATAAAAAAGGGCAGGATGTCGTATATCCTCGGCCATTACGTCAATAATTTATAAATCAATTTATTAATCTAAATAATTTTTCTTGTGTTTTGCGAATCACATTAATTACTTTCTTTTTTAAAACCGAGCATAGATGACGGTTATCGCATGCTTATATTAAAGTTTGCAAATTAAAATAATGTAAAAAAAAGAGAAATTAACCAATGTTAAATGTCATAATTTAATAAACTTTTGCAGTTTCTTTAAATTTTGTTTTCCTTGATGAAATAATTATTTAATGAATAATATAATTACATAAAATATTGCAGATAGTACGTACAACACCTTGCCAGAACTTGTTTCTTGACAAATTCATTCTCTATACCACTTATAATGGTTTTTTAAACACTTTCTAAAGTATCAATTTAATTAATAAAAAGTGTAAAAGGTATAAAATTATGTATAAGTACAATAAATCACTATAATAGGTTTTGTCTTTCTTATTATAACATCATGACCTTAACTATTGTATTTATACATAATTTTAGATGAAAGTAATTTAGATGAAAGTAATTTTTTTAAAGTATACGTAATTGCAATGATTCTACATGAGCGTATAAAATTAATTTAATAATTTTTATTTTTTTTTAAATATTAACAATATCATTTTATTCAGATATATTTTTTCCAATAAATATTAAATAAAATTCAATTTAATTACCATTTAAACTATTATATAATATTATAGTAATTTAAATATATTATAGTAGTTATAATTATAGTATATTTAAATTTAATCAAAAACAAAAGAAAAGAAAACAGTTACAATACTGTTCGTCTCACTTTCCATTACACCCCGAATCCAAATGCTGCGTTATACATTGTAAAATAGATGATACTATCCGATATTTATTACAACGCTATTATAGTTTTACCTCACAGCGTGCTTCACCTTAAATATATCATTAAACGTGGAAATTCTCGTCCCGTGCGACAGATTAGTGAGATGAGAAAGAAAAATCTGTATTCAAAGTATCGCATGCTTTAGAACGTCTTTCTAATTCTGATATAAGCGTATCTAATACTTTATAATAGAATTCAATACGAAGATTATCACATGGCAATCTACAAAATTCTGTTAGGTCACTAGAAAAGGAATAGAAATCCAGATAAAAATGGTGCAGAAACCTAACATCCTAGGCGGTTTTTGCACCCGAATTTATATATTTTTAAGGGTTTGTATCGGACCTTTTCAACTGGGATACTTGTAATAGATATATATTATATATATGTAAATGATCGATTATTTCTGTTTATAGCAAGATAAACGCCATCTATGTAATTATCTTTCAACTATCATTGTACATAATGTACATTTATCAATATGTTCTTTTATGCATGGCAATAGTTAGTTAAAATTTAGGCATTCCCAAATCTTCCTGTTATTTTTTTATTTGCTATTATATGCTTTTATTAAATTACGTCTACCGATTTTACCCTCTACAATGTTTCGTGTATTTTATCACACGTATATATTATAATCAAAGTTGAATCATATAAGTAGATAGTACTCAATAAGCAGCTCACAATATTCTAGCGGAAATTTTTTCGTGTCGAAATAAAAGCCAACAAAGAAAAGTGAAAATGGTAACGGACGATACAAATCCTCAGGCAATATTTATGAGAAAACCAATATATTTTCACAATAAACAAATGCACAACATAATGTTTTTTGCGTATATACACTGAAAAAAAGAAGCGATTTTTACTTGACTCCCAAGCAAAATTTACTTGGCTTACCTAACCAAACGCCGTAAAGGAATTCTTGCTTATTGGCCCAAGCAGTTTTGATTGGCAGTAAAAAGTAATACTTGCTTGATAGGTGGCAAGCAGAATTAACCTAAGAAACCAGCAAAAACAATGGGTACATTGAATAG